>ML781822.1:269277-311137 GCA_009831015.1 Picea engelmannii
TTTGTCACTTCTCTTGATTATTTAAATAATCCACCTTGAATTTGTCACTTTAATTTATCATTTAAATAATATTAACTCATTTCTAGGTCACTTAACCTATTTTCCTTATTTTTAGGGTTAACCACTTTCCATAAATATTCCTTTATTTTTTCACCTTATTTTATCATTTCTTCTTTTAGGTCGCTTTGACTTCTTTGACCTTGGGGGCTTCAAGCCTTCATGTGGGGGTCCTTCATCTTCACAAGGCCATAACTCTCAAACCATGAGGAGTTATGTGACATTCCACATACCACCAGAAATGGCATGACAAGCACTATCCATCTAGGATAGTTTCACCAACAATTTCCTTGATCTTCATCTCGTTATTCCACATACAAGCATGGGTCCTCCAACCATTCTTCTAGGATAACTCAATCCACAAAGCGTCTTCCCGTGAGGGATTTCACCATAAGTGGATCACTTTGGAGTTCATCCATTTGTGCACCTTATCAATCATGATAAGACAATAATGAGTCATCTATACATTTTTCCAACAATGCATCATATACCAATGAAACCACATCGATCCATCTTCATCATGTATCAATGAAAACTCATTGATCCATCTTCATCTATGCATTATCATCAAGGACAATACATATTATATTACATAAATCATCAATCAATCAATCCTTTGACATCAATCAATCACTTGATATCAATCAATCAAACCATTGGCATCAATGACAACATGATCCAACAATATTTTGTCTTATATAATATTGTTTGTTGTTCATTCTTATTCACTACAAACAACTTGTGTGGTGTAGGTTTGGGTGTGTAAGGATTGATTGGGTCAATTTTCCTTCACATTTACACCAATTTGTAGCATTATATAAGATTGTTTCCTTTGATTCCTTGGGGGAATTGGGGATTGTGGATTATGGTATAAAGTTTTTGAAGGTGGATTTCTTGAGAGTTTCTAGAATTATGGGAGTGGGAACTAGATGTATAGATTGCATAATTTGAATGTAATATGGGTTTTGAGGCCACTGAATCCAATTATTAAAATATCTAGTTTTGGTAGATTTTATGGTTGTTGCATTCCTAAATACCAAATGTGTAACACACCCAACCCTCTAAGTACCTTTTTAAGGGATGGGGTATTAAATTTTTTCCTTTTCTTAATCATCTCAAAGCCTCTTCTAAAGGATACCCTCATCTTTTTCCTATGAAGAGCTTTCCAACGACTATAACCATGTTCATAATTGAGCTCTGGATCAGAAGTTACGACTTCCTAAAGTTCCTAAAGTTCCTTAGACCCTCATCAGTCCAAATTTGTTCACTGCCACATGACTTCCTATTAATTACACCATCTGATGCAAAATTGGCATGGAGTTTGTCAGCTAGCCCATTGGGAACTTCAAATCAATGACTCTTTATGATAAATCTAATGATCCTCAGAGTTGACCGATCAACAAATTTGATCACCTCTCAGAGTCTCTCCATTCGAGGTCCTTCGTTTTAGGCACTTGAACCACTCCGAAAAACTCTCTCTGACCTCACATACTTCGATGGATCTAACCTATAGATACAATGATCCTAATTAATTTGGATTCAAAAATGCACACAATGGTTAATGACCCTTCTGTCGTTCCAGCTACACTTAACTTATGTGGGACCTATAAGGATCTACGACTAATATTGACCTTGCTTTCCACCTTGATTGTTGCTTCCATCATGTACTTGTCTCCTAATGTGACATGTGGCTCAATAGTCACTTGACACGTAGACCCATCACGACGTGGCATGTCACCATAGGGTACAAGGACTCGCTCGACCAGAGGTTGACATTTGTTCTTTTTTCCTATTGTTACACCTCAAAATTACTCACTTTGATAGTGTTGCAAGTGTCATCATTACAAGTGTTGTTAGTATCGCATCTTGTCCGAAAGTGTCATCATTACAAGTGTTGTCAGTGTCGCATCTTGTCCGCAAGTGTCGCATATTGACTACAAGTGTTTTAAGTGTCGCATCTTGTCCGCAAGTGTCGCATATTGACTACAATTGTCGCAAGTGTCATAAACATCATACTACCATATTGCATATGTCATGCCTCTAACGACATCATAAAGACACTTAAGACACCTCAAAGGTTAGTTTGGAAGAAGAGAAATCACTTGACAGGAAGTACAAGCCTTTTGCCATTGGAAAAACTACTCAAAACTGAATTTTGGAGAGGAGCGCTCCCCTACCCACTGTTAGGGAGTGTTGGCACTCCCTAAACCACTTTGGGGGAGTGGTTGAGCACCTTGTGCACCCTTTTGGGGGAGCACTACCCTTTTTTTTAGCAAATTTTGGGTTTGTTGAGGCAAATAAGGGAAGAATGCCTCAATTCCTGAAGGTAGTTGGATATGAATAGATGGTCAAGGCATGATCTTAGGGGAGATCCTCAACTGAAGGAGAAGAATCCTCAACTCATCCCAAATATCTCTCAAGTGGTTGAACCTCTCCAAGGTTATATAAGGAGGCCTTCTCATGGTGAAAGGTACAAGGAAGATTGAGAATTATACCTAACTTATGATCTCATAAGAAGGTATTGACAATGGAGATTGGTAATTACATCAAACTTATGATCTCATGAGTGAGATGTCATCAAAGAAATCAATGGAGATTAATTGAGCAAAGGGGTTGGACAAGGAGAACTGGAAGAAGCTGTTGCACCTTCATTCGAAGGATTGTAAGTATCTTTACTTGTTCTCATTACTAATCAATGCTTGGTCTATTTCTTTCAAACTTGTGTTTGTTCCATATGAGTTTGTCTGTAGTATATGGATCTATATTTGAGATAATCTCAGTAGAGTAGGAAATCCATTATATCTTTGTTTGTCATACAGGATCTATCAGGGAGCTCGGGATCGAAGCTCAGCCAGGAATTTGCAAGGACAAACGTCACTAATAAGGTACATATCTTTCTCCTTCTCTTTCATTCATTAGCTTGATTAGATCTAAAAGGAAGTCATTGTCCATGTTAAACACTTTTCTATCTTGGCCTTAGGAGTCTAGAGACCAAGAGGGAATCCACTTGTCCACAGGGGGATTCACCTACAACACCTATAAATTGATTAAGTTACATAATCAATATTTTCTTAAAATACCACTCCTCGGTATTTAATTATTTAAACCTCATTATGGATAATTAGTAATGACTAATTATTTACCCCCGTAATTATATTTTTACTTAGCCTAATATTTCAATTAAACACCACTCTTGTAATGATTATCTTATAAGTTAATAAAATATATTATAACATAATTACATTATGATCTAATATAATTAATGAAACTATAATATACTTAGGTTTATTAACCTTGATCAACATATAAATCAAAGAACCTAGCTTATGACTTCGCACCATAATCTCCACCGTTATTATATATATATATATATATATATATATATATATATATATATATATATATATATATATATATATATATATGGAGGAAGAGGAATTGAAATTTATTTAATATTATATAATATTATAGGTAATTCCAACCTCCTTCACGTGCACTATTATAATTTATGACCTTATAAGGTACGGATTATCATACTCATAAGTCTTTGGAGTGGTACTCCGAACCCTTCAGAGTTGTACTTCGAACTCTCCAGAGTCAACTCTGAAACGATCAACTCCAAAAAGGTTTTGAAACATGCATTCATTTATTAAATGTATTAAATATTATGGCAATTTAGGTCTTCACACTAGAAATGCACGTGCTCCTCTCATTACTCTAACCACCAATCATGAGAGAGAAATGCTTAGTATTATTAAATATATGTGGGACCATATATTACCCAAGATTTCAGACTGTGAACATTCACTCTTCTCTCGTTACTCTGATGGCTTCATAATTCATTCAAATGTGTCCTCCCCTTCACTCTGAAGCCTAGACTCCGAAAGGATTGGATTTGACATTTAATTTTATAATACTTAACACACTCAAGCCATCACTTTGAAAGAGGCATAGGATAAATGTTTTAATGATTATAATATTTAACATTAACACCATAGGCCAGGATCTGAAAGGATCCATTATTTGAAATTAATATTATACCATAAAAGAAAAGGAAAACTTGTATTTTTTTCCATACTTTAAACCTTTAAAAATAAAATAAATTCTCAGAAAATTCCTTCAAGAGAGCAGGGAAACCTGTGCAGAGCATGACTTGTGAAACTGGGTAAACTTAGCATAGTTAAATCCTTTACCCAAAAGGAAATAACTTCCAAACCTCCATTACTCAAGCACCAGATAACAATGCATAGATTTAATATGTGAATTTTTAATTATTATTGTTCAAATATTAAGTCATTTAAATGGTAACTTTGAGAATTTACTAATAGTTACCATACTTTACCATTCATTCAATTGTGTCGAGAAAACATAGAATTGCACATTTACATTTATAAATTTATGTAATTTATTTTCTTAAATTGTTTTCTAGAATATTACATTTTTTGGAAATAGAATTCTCCATGGTAAAACTATGTTCTTACCAGAATTTACTAATCTCGTAATTACAAGCATCTATTTGCTATTTTAAGAGATTATTCATTATTCCCAAATGTTTCCCCTTTGGACATCAAATTTACTATGTAATTCCTGATAAAATTCCCTCTTTTTACCAAATTTTAATGAGGCCTAATTAATCACAATGCATTCAATTCTAAATTTCATTTATTACAAATTTAAAGCTTAAATTTGCATTTCTCATTCCTTTCTTGTTATTTATTTTTAAATACTTTCCTCTCTTTAATGTTTGGCTTATTCTCTTAATGTCAATCAGGGAGTCTGAACTTCTTTCAAGTTCTGAGTCTAATAGCTTTTCCAGACTAATAGAGAGACCAAAGCCAACTTCCCAGTCTTCAAGTTTCTAATAGAAATTGCATTTTGCTAATTACCAAGATACTCTATGAGGATTTTAGTGGCTTGACTTTACTAATAATTGAGGATTTTTTCATATAGATTACTACATGTAATTAACCAACACTATGTTCCTAATTTGAGTAATAATCAATTATCAACAACATCCCATTCGAAACAGAGACAGGTAGAAACTGACAACATAATATGTTTTCCAAACTTTATTACATATTTCTCAGACAATTAGGCAATTAGAGTGACAATTCCATCATTTAAGTAGGATATTAAATCTTTCAATTATCTAGCACGAGAAATCCATAATATGAAATAAACTTGTCATGAAAATACAAAACATAGAAAACACTTATCAGAAACTTAGAATTAGCTTGCAACTACTGAAGGGTGTTCCATTATCCACCCAACCATAGGCACAACCACTCTTGGTTTATTTCACAGTTGTCCACCCCTTAGCGAGAGTATGATGCCATGAGAGAGAATTATTTTTCTTAGAAAACAACAAGGGACGAAGGTTAGTCTCCTTCTCCCATAGGAACCTGGAAGTCTAGTCTTCTAGCCACCAAGCAAGGGGTTTTGTTGTGATTTCTCACTCAATCACTAAATTTATCTACAACTTTGTTTATCAACATTATTAGAAAATGTTTCCAAATAGTTCCTGTACCCAGAACATTTGATTTTCTCAGTTCTCTTCATAACCATAAAGTCACACACACTCTTCTTCTTCATAAATGGTCTCTAGACCCATTCGTGTGTCTCCTCTTTCTTCTGCCCATGATTTTCCTCTTTTTCTTTCCTTCAAGAACAAGATTTAGTGGGTCCATTTCCCAATTCATGGGTTGTATTAGGAATTTTCCAGATGGGGTACTCTTCCCATATCCTAATTGATTCTTGAGGAAGACTTCCCAACTACCATCTTGAATAGTAATTAAATTCTCTAATACAGAGGATTGTTTTGGGTATGGGAATGTTAAATACAATAGAGTACTAGTCTGGTAGGGTTCATCTAAACCATTATTGGTTCCCCTCACCATTCCCTCTCATGCATCATAATTTGTATTGGAAATACCTTCAACAATTTCCATTTTTATTTAATAACAAAAATATTTACATTACCTTCTTAGCAAAGGTTCATCATTTTCTCCACACATAACAAACCTATCCATAGTATTTTAGTAATAACATAATTATATTTACAAGATGGGGGAAACAAGGGTTTTACAATCCCCTCCCCCTTTAGGAACACCTTCCTTGATGTTCTACCTATCGTTGTGATCTTTATGTACATCAATGAAGAAAAATGGATATGCATGTTTCATGGAATCCTCCATTTTCCATGTAGCTTTATCTGGACCAAGGTATTTCCACTGCACCTTGACCTACGCAATGGTTATATTCCTGAGTTGGATTTCTTTCCTGTCTAGTATGCATTGTGGTTCTGGTAGGAATTCTCCCTTTGGTTCCACCTAGATCACAAACTAGTAATTTATATGATTGGAATCATGTATATATTTCTTCAGCAATGAAACATAGAAAACATTATGTGCTTTAACTATGGAAGGAAGTTCTAGTCTATAGGCTACAGGTCCGAATCTGTCCAAAATTTCAAAGGGTCCAAAATATCGAGGTGCCATCTTGGCACAAGTTCCCATATTCAAGGAACTTCTTCTGGGTCTAATTCAGAGATACACATGATCGCCTATTTTGAACTCTCTAGGAGTCCTATTTTTGTGTGCATAAATTTTATGTCTGTCTTGAGCTATTTTCAAATTTTGTTTTATCTGAATTACTTTTGTTCCATCTTCTTCGAGCATATATGGAAGAAGTTTTATTATTTCCACTAAGTGATTCCAGCTGATTGGAATATTGCATTGTCTACCATAGACATCCTTAAAAGGACTCATCTTCAATGACTCCTCATAGCCATTGTTGTAATAAAACAATACCAGTGGTAGGTATTTTTCCCATTTCTTAGGTTGATGCATCAAATTCATCCTTAACATGTCCTATAGAACTTGTGCTTGATTACTGAGAGGGGGGGGGGTGAATCAATAATAGCTATTTTTAATCCTTTTAACCACAATATGTAAATGTTATTTATCTTTATGATCAATATAACATTATCATCCAATAAGTGCAGAGTAAATAAAACCATAAACAATGAACAATAATACACATGCATAGTACACCAGTATTTTTATGTGGAAACCCAATGTGGGAGAAAACCACATAATTCTTTTTCTTATGTCTTTAAGAATTACATTCATTGGAAGCACCAACTTCCTTTTATCTCCAACTACAACTAGAAGGAGGCTCTCATCCCCTATATTTTCAGGCTACAACCTAAGGGAAGCTCCAAATCCCCAATTCACTAGCTACAACTAGAAGGAGGCTACAACCCCCTATGTTCTCCATCTACACCAGGAAGGTGGCTACAACCACCTATCCTTACCCCATCCTACCGCCCTAAAATATAAGTGCCAAATGTAGAAAACCTGTCACTGTCATTGAATCAACCACTGTCACTATCACTCTTTCACTGTCACTGAATCAACGACTATCACTGTCACTGTCAACCTGTACCAACAACCTGTAACAACCTATACCAAGCAACCTGTAGCAATAACTTGTAACAACATGTACCTGCAAGAAACCTGTACCAATAAATTGTAACAACACATGTACCAACAATCTATAACCAACAACATGTGCCAATAATATGTCACAATAATCTCATCAACTAATCATGTACATCAAAAACTAGCAAAACCTCTACCATCACAAGTGCATCAACCATGCACATCATACCACCTCACAACCAACACCAATATCAAGATCTGTATGCAACGTAAACCATAAACCATGTGCCAATATCACTACAAATATGTCCAACGAGATTACCAACAAGTTCCTCTAACAATGTACCAAGGATGTATAAATCATTTATCAATAACAAGTCAAACTATGCCACATCAAGATGTACCAACATCACCATACCATACACCTAATGTATATGCCAACTCATAAACTAAATGTCTCATCCAAAAAATCAATATATACCTCAACCATATACCAAAAGATACATCAAGACAACCAACAAGAGTCCTCTAGCAATATATCACAAATCCATAATTCACATATCATAAACCCTTACATAAAACCATGTGTCAAACCTCACTATTATGTAGCCCCAAGCATGTACCATGTCATGACCAAATGTAACCATCAAAATATAAATATAAACATACTTGTAACTTTGTAACATACCTGGTGTATGTGATCACAGACCTGCAGACCTTCCTCAACTTCAAGAACAAGAGATTATCATTTTCATCAAACTTTACCTTAGTCTCACATGACTAGTTTTGGATTAGTCAACAACCATAGCTTGCAACAACCTTAACTATGTACCTATAATGAATAAATGTATGAAAATTATACACAATGTTATTGAATGTCTTCTCTGCAATTCCTCTAGGTTTCACTACTTGGAATCTCCCAAAAAATGAGTTATAGCAAAAATGGAAGACCTTGTTGAATTCTGTCTTATTCTAGAGAGAAAAATTGTATAGCATGCTATGCGTAGAATATTCACTGTATGGTTATGAAAATGGTACACAACATACTAAAGACTGTACTCTAACCAATTAATTTTTTATCACTAAATTTGGATCTTTTATGCAAAAGTTATGATGTTTTTACCCATAGCACTTGTTTTAGACTAGTTTCAAGACTAGCCACAAACCCTATCCTCCACATAGTGTAACTACCAAAATACAACGACCCACAAGATGATATTTTTATCACCATTACTTGGATATATCGTCTCAAAAACCTCTATATTTCAATATATGAATCATTTTATAAAAAAAATTATTCTGCAAATGGTGAGATGACCTGTAAATAACATACCTTAGAAAGCATCATCAAAATAATTTATCCTCCCTTGAATTTTCAGCCTTCTTTACTTAACCTTCCATCTGAAATTATCCTTAGATATCCTTTGGTTACCTAAGTCACTTGTATATATTCAATATTCTCAATAGGTGCTAATGGGAGACCCTTTGTCTCTTATTTATACTCTCCAAGTAGCTTCCTTTAGAAGTATCCGCTTAATCACTTTGTCCACTTAGCCAGTTTGTTCACTTAAATACTTTGTCCACTTAACCACTTTGTCCACTTAGCCACTTTGTCCACTTAACTTAACCACTTCTAGTTGCAAATAATTTGTTTTTAATTATTTTCTTAATACAACTACTTAACCCATGATTAACTCCTAGTTTCACCCATTTAACTAGTCAAATTCTTCTAGGAGATTTTAGAACAATTTTGAATTCTTTGACCTTCTAGGGGCTTCTAGATAACTCATGAGGGTTATTCAACTTCACTAAGCCATATCTCCTCAACCGTGAGGAACTACGTGATGTTCCACATATCATTGGAAATGGCATGAAATGTATTATCCATCTAGAATAGTCTTACTTCTATATTCAGTGATATTCATTCCTTTATACCTAAAACAAACTTGGGTCCCTTACCCATACGTTTGTGCTACCGAAATTCAATACCATAATTATCCAAGGCTTGACGTCAATCACTAAGGTTTGAAATCAATCTATAATATCACTCTCCAAGGTTTGACATAAATGAAAACCAACAGTCCAAACCAACTGTCCATCCACCTAAGCCAATTGTCTGACAGTCTACCCCTTTGGCATTGATGGCAACACCAACATTGATGGAAAAAATTAGTCATGATAACATTCATGCTTATACTTCTCACCAATTTTTCTATATCTCCCCCTTTTACATCAATGGAAGATGGTATCTCCCTTTGGGGATGCTCCCCCTGATTTAACTCTCCTTGGGGCTGCTCCCCATGTCTAAATGCCTTTGATATTTCTCTGTGTTTCTAAGTATCTGATTACTCTCTCTCCCTTCATATGAATAATATCTACCCCTTTGAAAAAGGGTATCACTATGATGCAAAAATGAAGTCATATCGCTCATACTTCCCTTGCACTACTACATATTGAAAATTTTGGGACAACTACTTGTGACGAAAGTACTCTTTTGTCACAAAATTCAAGAGAAAAAGTTCAATTTTTCAATTTTGTTCTAAATCCAGCTTGTATTCATCGCTCTCTCAATGGAATCAAACTTTCATCTGTTTTGCAACAATTATGAAGATAGTGGTCTATCCTTTATATTTCGACGAACGTGCGTATTCGTTGCAAGAGCGATGCTAACTATTGACCATTACAATCTTTGATACTATCCATATTGACCGTTATACTATTTGACGATCGCTCCCCCTGGAATCATGCCTCCATTCTCTCTCTCCAAGCATCTAACTCTCTAACCATGCATATGGGAAATATATCCTCTTGGAATCATACCTCTATTATTTCCTATCTGTCTGAAAACCTCTCTAAATGATCTTTCTACCTATACTTCTGCTTCTGTTTCTCCCTTGACTTCTCTGCAAGATGTTGAGTGTAAAAATATAAGTCTTATTGTACCTGCTTCCTTTTGGAGTTATTGTCCATTAGTGCTTCTTTGTGTAATCAAA
Organism: Picea engelmannii; assembly: GCA_009831015.1. NCBI lineage: Eukaryota > Viridiplantae > Streptophyta > Pinopsida > Pinales > Pinaceae > Picea > Picea engelmannii. Next base: position 279,770 of record ML781822.1, read on the forward strand.
TGACATATATGAAAATCATTCAAGAATAAGCATTCAAATAATCCTATGTCATTATCATCCATTATGATAATGTTCATTTATCTTTGAACCACTCTATGAACCAATCTATGAATCAATCTCTAAATCAATCTTTGAATACATGATCTCATCCACTGCCATATATCTGTCCAAACCCGCTAAGTGTTCTTATGAATCCATATTTGTCCATATTGTCCAAGACTTTTCTACACAAGTGTCCATAATACTGACCCATCTGTCACTGTACTATCATGAAGCCTTCACTACTGCAACTGATCAATCTGTCATACTATACTTCTACTAACTAAATGCTCTGAATCTGTCTACTTGAACCTTGTAATATGCTCGAAGGATGGCTCTCTAAGCTGTCCCAACTACTGCATAGGCTCCCCTTGTTTAATATTCATATTACCCAGGAGTCTCCAAGCCGATTGGCTCAGAAAAATACCATTCTGATGTAGTCATCATCCTCATTGGTAGAATCAACATCTCTCTAAACTATGACTTCTTTATTTCTGTATGTGGATTCATCTTTCTCTACAATTCCTGAAAGTACAATCTCTCAAACATGTTCTTTATTCATCTGATCTTCTTTTCTTTCTCGTACTACAACAAATCCTACAATATCTGGTACATGCTCTTTCTTTACCTACTCTTTATTATGATCTTTCTCTATTGCGGATTTTGACAACATGGTTCTTGGAACCTGTTCTTGTTTTTCTTTCTTTCCTTGTCTTTCTCAAACTATGGCAAGTCTTGTAATTTCTGGATTTTGTTCTTCTTTCATTTGATTTTCTCTAACAACTTTGTGTCTTGCAATTTATGGGACCTGTTCTCTATTCACTTACTTTTCTTCTTGTTATTTTATTTTCCAAATCTTGGTGTATCTAATATATGCTTCTTTCTTTATGGATGGCACTGTTATGCTGCTACAGTTCCAGGCTATATGACCATAGTTGTGGCATTTGTAGCATTCAATATTCTGTGGGACCATATAAGCATTTATTTCTTGATCATTTCTTTCATAAGCCCTGCAATCTACAACCTTATGTCCAAAGTTAGTACAATAAAAACAATGACCATCAAATAAATTTACATACCTGGGAGTGAATGTTGTAGTCCTGTTGAATTCCTACCTTTCTTGATCATGATTGAAGTTTCTTTGTGGCTTGAATGTGGATGGTCTTCTTGAAGATGTATCTTTCTTAGTTTTCTTAGATTATGGTTGACCATGATTCCTTCCTTTATGTACTTCTGCATAACTTTTTCTATCTTTTTTTAGTCTTCTTTTTTGGAAATCTAGAATGCTTCTCTTCATTCTCTACTGCCGATGCAGACATTTCTATCTCTTCAATGTTCTTGTTGAGCTTGACCACTTTGACCCTTAGTGTGACAACTTATTCTTCAAGCTTCTCAACCTCTTCTCCATTCTTCATTATCCAAGACTTCATGACTTCTTCTATTCTCTTTGCTTCTTCAAGTTGGATTTTCAAATTAGAGATCATCTGCTCCAATTCTTCAGAGTTGGAATTTTGTGTTTCCTCTTTTCTTTCTAGTTCTACCTGTAGTGATTTGTTTTTCTTCTTTTCCATTTTTATAACATCTGTGGCACTCAATAATTCTTCTTTGTAGTAAAATTCTTCCTCTTCATATTCTTCTTCCGTGTATTTTTTATCATAGTCTTCTACTTCCATGATTAGAACTATTTTTGTCTCACTTTCATCGACTTCATCTTCGTCCGATGAGGATCTGTCTTCTTTGGTGCATACAATTTTCTCGAAGACTTTTTTTTTGTCTCTTTTTCCTTTATATGCTTATTTTCTATTTGAATCATCTTCTTCATTTATTTTCTTTTTCTTATGAGGACAATTGTTAGCAAAATGACCAATACCATCATAATTAAAAAAATAAAATCAATGGAAGCTTACCTCTATATCTACCACCAATTCCCTTTTTCAGTCTTCTGATGAAGTTGGCTACTTCTTCATCATCTTCCAAGATGCCACTACTATTTCTATCTTCTTTTTCCTTTTACTTTCCCTTTTTATTTGACTTCTTGGATGCTTTGAATGTTGGTTCTTTTATACCTGGATTCTCCTGTTTAGTTCTCATTTCATAGGTTGTGAAATTACCATGTAGTTCATCCATGCTTATTGAATCCAAATCTATTATTTCTTTTAGTGCTGAGACCTTAGGATCAAATCTCATTGGAAGAGATCTTAGTACCTTTTGAACAATTATAGATTCATCAAATTCTTCTCCCAATCCTCTAATTGCATTCACTGTTTCATCAAGTCATAAGAAGTAAGTTGCAATATTCTCATTTTCCTTCATTTTCAGCTGTTCAAATTGACCTTTGTAAGTTTGAAGCTTTGCTTCCTTGACTTTTGCATCTCCTTCATACATATTCTAAAGTTTTTCCAAAATCTTGTTTGCGGAGATGCAATGCATAAGTTTTCCATATACTTTATCACTAAGACCATTCAAAAGTTCATTTTTGGATTTTGAATTGTTTAGACTGAGTTTCCTTTCATTATCATTTGTTGGTGGATCTGCGGGTTCATTATATCCATCTACAACTAATTACCAAACCTCAAATCCCTATGTGTGTACATATGTTTTCATCCTTCTATTGAAGAATGCATAGTTATGTCCATCAAACTATGGTATTCCATTTTTATACATACTGTTTCTCTCCATGATCTACCTTTCAATGGTTAAACTGATTTCTGAAGGAACCTTCTTTGATACCAATTGTTGGATTACTGAGAGGGGGGTGAATCAATAATAAATAGTTTTAATCCTTTTAACCATAGTATTTAAGTGTTATTTATCTTTATGATCAATATAACATTATCATCCAATAAGTGCAGCATAAATAAACCATAAACAATGAGCAATCACACACATGCAAAGTACACCAATATTTGTACATGGAAACCCAATGCGGGACAAAACTACATAATTATTTTTCTTATATGTATTGAAGAATTACATTCATTGGAGGCACAAACTTCCTTTGTTCTCCATATGTAACTGGAAGGAGGCTCCAACCCGCTATATTTCCATGCTAGAACCCGAGGGAAGTCCCAATTCCCCAATTCTCTGGCTACAACTAGAAGGAGGCTCCAGACCCCTATGTTCTTTGGCTAAAACTAGAAGGTGGCTACAACCACTTATCCTTACCCCATCCTGTCGCCCTGAAATATAAGTGCCAAATGTAGACAACTTGTCACTATCACTGTCATTGAATCAACCACTGTCACTGTCACTTTGTCACTGTCAACTTGTACCAACAACCTGTAACAACCTATACCAAGAAACTTGTACCAACAACCTATAACAACCTATACCAAGAAAAATGTACTAACAACCTGTAACAACAATCTATAACCAATAATCTATAACCGACAACATGTTCCAATAATCTGTCACAATAATCTCATCAACCAATCATGTACATCAACAAATAGCACAACCTTTACCATCACAAGTGCATCAACCATGCACATCATAACACCTCACAACCATCACCAATAAAAATATCTCTATTCCATGCCAACCATAAACCACGTGCCAATATCACTACAAATATTTCCAACAACATTACCAAGAAGTTCCTCTAACAATGTACCAACCATGTACAAATCATGTATCAATAACAAGTCAAACTATGCCACATCAAGACGTACCAACATCACCATACCATACACCTCATGTATATTCCAACTCATCAACTAAATTTCTCATCCATGTACTCAACATATACCTCAATCATATACCAAAACATACATCAAGACAACCAACAAGAGTCCTCTAGCAATACATCACAAATCCATAATCCACATACCATAAACCCTTACATAAAACATGTGTCAAACCTCACTATTATGTAGCCTCAAGCATGTACCATGTCATGACCAAATGTAACCATAAAAAAATAAATATAAACATACTTGTAACTTTGTAACAGACCTAGTGTATGTGATCACAGACCTGCAGACCTTCCTCAACTTCAACAACAAGAGACTAGAATTTTCATCAAACTTTACCTTAGTCTCACATGACTAGTTTTGGATTAGTAAACAACCCTAATTTGCAAAAACCTTAACTCTATACCTATAATGAATAAATGTATGAAAATTATATGCAATGTTATTCAGTGTCATCTTTGCAATTACTCTAGGTTTCACTACTTGGAACCTCCTAGAAAATGATTTATAGAAAAAATGGCATAACTTGCTGAATTTTGTCTTATTCTAGAGAGAGAACTTGTAGAGAACGCCACATGCATAATATTTTCTTTATGGATCTGAAAAATGGTAAAAAACATACTACATACTGTAATATAATCAATTAATTTTTTCACTGAATCTGGATATGTTATGAATAATTTATGACGTTTTTACCTGGAACACTTGTTTTAGACTAGTTTCAGGACTAGCCACAAACCCTATCTTCCACAGAGTGTAACTACCAAAATAAAACGACCCACAATCTAGAATTTTTATCATAGTTACTTGGATATGTCGTCTCAACATCCTTCATATTTATATATATTAATCATTCTAGAAAAAAACATTATTGCAAAAGTGGTGAGATGACCTGTAAATAACATACCTTAGAAAGCATCATCAAATGAATTTATCCTCCCTTGAATTTTCAGCCTTCTTTACTTCACCTTCCCTCTGAAATTTTCCTTAGATATCCTTTGGTTACCTCAATAACTTTTAGTTATTCAATATTCTCAATAGGTTCTAATGGGAGACCCTTTCTCTCTTATTTATACTCTCCAAGTAGCTTCCTCTAGAAGTATCCACTTAACTACTTTGTCCACTTAACCACTTTGTCCATTTAGCCACTTTGTCCACTTAACTTAACCAATTCTAGTTGCAACTAATTTATTTTTAATTATTTTCTTAATACAACTACTTAACCCATGATTAACTCCTAGTTTCACCCATTTGACTAGTCAAATTCTTCTAGGAGCTTCTAGAATATTTTTGACTTCTTTGACCTTCTAGGGGGTTCTAGATAACTCATGAGGGTTCTTTAGCTTCACTAAGACATATCTCCTCAACCGTGAGGAACTACGTGACATTCCACATATCAATGGAAATGACATGCATGTACTATCCATATAGAATAGTCTTACTTGCATATTCACTAATCTTCATGCCTTTATACCTCAATCAAATTTGGGTCCATTACCGATACCTTTGTGCTATCAAAATTGACGCAAACCCCCTTCCCTCCAAAGGGCTGCTTGACCTCTTGGTCTTGGATTTTTTGAAGTACTGAGTCAGAGCAACTCCTTGGGTCCTTATGGGCACCCAAAACTATTCCACCCACACAAACACAGGTTTCTCCGCAAGTGACCATGGCTATGACCATGGGATTATCCCTTTACGGTTCAGACTTCGTGGATATCCTGAATCCTTCTTTCATCTTTTCTTGAAGCACTCTTCTCCAGTTTCCTGAACTCTTGCCACGCGTCTCTTTGGATTCCCAGGCCCACTTCGGTTCGGACTTTGCAACCTCGCGAAACTTTAGGCCTTCCACCCACAACCTTCGATCTTTCGATTCCCAAATTCCTAAATCCATTCTCACATGTCCTCTTGTGATTAACGGTCAAGATTGAATCGTGACTTAGGACTTCGCAACTCTTCCTTCCCCAAATATCCCAACTTTTTCAAACTCCTAAGTACTGAAACACTCCACGACTATCCTTCTCACAAAATTACCATATCTAATGGTCTGGAATTGTTCACCTTCCTCTGAGAATGGATCTCACATTCACTGGCTTCCAATGAATATTCAAGGGCTTCCTTCCTTAATTCCTGGTATGCACACACCTTGCAACAGACTTTAGCACACCACTCAACTCTTCCTTGCGGGTGACTTCACATTCCTTGCGACCATCCCCCAATCACTTCTGTCTCTCGTTATTGAAGTCACACTAATCCTCTTGAGATTTCGAGTCTGAAAACTCAGTCATGCACTCCTTGCGGACGTCGATACACTTCTTGCATACATATAAGTTATCACTACCTCTTCTGAGCTTTAGAGTTGAAACAGACCGAGTCACACACTCCTTGCGGACACTATGCACACCTTGCACTTTCTCAATGAAAAGAAGCGATTGAAACTTATCTGCTCCTCACAATAACTCATACATTCAACAAAACAAATGCAGTAATAGATTCAAGAACAAAAATAACAGAGAATTCCAAAATAATAGAAACTCTACCATTCATTCATATAGACACATAACAACACATATTTGGGAAATTTTCCTCTATTATATTCATCCAACTAAAACTTACATACATTAATTCAACACTTCTCTGTATCTCCCAGCTATTTGCTTACAATGACAGTCTACACATTAGATTTAGCCGCAACAACCTCTACTGGACAATATTACAAAGCTTTATACAAAGGGATCCTCTTAATTTCTTCCCTCCAACTACTCTATGCTATCTTAATGGAATTGAATGCTATTACCTACTTAACACTTATTACAATAAATATTGAGTCAGTCAGATGAGAGCGCAAGCTCCAAATCTGTACTGCGATCTGATTTACAAAACAAAATACATTCCCCAATCAATCTTTCGTGATGGTTCAACCTCCGGTCATTAAAGACATTCATAAATCAAAAATAATTTTCAGATATCACATTAATACATTTATCTTTTGAAATTCAAAATGTTTCAAAATATGTGCTAGTTCACCCAACTGTCTTCCACACTTGTTCTTTGCTGGCGATGCTCCTGCATCATACTCCCTTGGCCGAAAAATTCATGGACTTCTGTCCATGAGCTCCTTCATATATCTTTCATGCTTCAGGATCTTTTCTTCACTGACCCAACTGGCATCTTCTAATGGGCTTCCTTTCCACTTCACCAAGTATTCAAAATATGTCTTCCTTCTGGTCTTCTTACCAACTCGTTGATCTATGATCTTTTTCATCTGCGGATTCTCTGCTACAAGCATTTGTTTCTCCCACTAGATCTTTCTTTGATCTTCATTTCTTTCAGTTTCGTCTTCCCTGTAAAGATACATGTATGAAAATTTGAATATGGAAGATATAACCACATCTTCTAGCAGTTCTAACTCATAAGCATTCTATCCAAATCTCCTCAGAATTTTACATGACCCTATCTTTTTCAATTTTAGCTTGTTGTATGTTCCCCTTGGGAATCTTTCCTTTCTTTTATGTGCTAGAACTTGATCCCCAACTTCAAATTCAAGCCTTCTCCTGTGTTGATCATCTTTGAGCTTGTATTCGTCGGTGGTCTTCTTCAGTTGCTCCTTGATCTAATTGTGAATTTCTTACATCTCTCTAGCGAAATATTCATCTCTCACGCTTCTAAACTCACTCTGTTTTAGATCCCTTAACTTTGAAACTCCTCTCAGATTTATTCCATAAACTATTTGAAATGGAATTTTCCCAGTGTGCCTGGTCACTGAGTCATTATATGCAAACTCGGCTTGTGCTAGAATCTAATCCCACTGAATATGGTGTTCAGTCACCAAACTCCTCAACAAATCTCCTAGTCTTATATTCACCACTTCGATTTGTCCATCCATTTGTGGATGATATGAAGAACTAAAAGATAGCTTCATCCCCAAATTTTTCCACAATGTCCTCCAGAAATGAATAACAAATTTGGTATCCCTGTCTGAAACGATACTCCTAGGCAATCCATGGAGTCTCACAATCTCTTTGAAAAACAAGTTTGCAACATGCGTTGCATCACTGGTCTTCTGGCATGGGATAAAGTGTTCCATCTTTGAAAACATGTGCACCACCACAAATATGGAATCACTTCCTCTCTGTGTCCTTGGCAACCCCAACACAAAATTCATGCTTATTACATCCCAAGGCCTCTCTGGAATATGAAATGGTTGATACAACCCAGTGTTCTGTTTCTTCCCCTTGGCATACTGACAAATCTTACAATTATTCACAAATCGCTTTACTTCTACTCTCATACCTGGCCAATAATATGAACCGTTTAATTGAGCAAATGTTTTTCCATGGAAAAAATGTCCGGCTAGACCTCCACTATGCTTTTCCTTCAGCAAATTCTCCCTAATCAAGCATCTTGGTATGCACAACTGGCATCCTTTGAACAACAACCCATCCTGGATAAGATATTTGTCCCACTAGCTTCTGTATCTGAGCACAGGATTCGTACATGCTTCATATGATTCTCCAAAATTTGGATCACTATGGTACATTTCCTTAAGGTAATCAAACCCCAAGGTCTTGACTTGAAATTCACGCAGAATTAAAACCCTTCTTCTCAATGCATCAACAACCTTGTTATCATTTCCAGAAATATGTTTAATGAAAAAAGTGAAATTTTGCATAAAATCTATCCACTTAGCATGTTTCTGGTTTAACTTCCCATGTCTGGTTATGAATTGCAAAGCATGATTGTCTCTATACAAAAAAAATTCCTTTGGTACGAGATAGTGCCTCCATTTCTTCAATTCTTGGATTATGGCATAGAACTCTTTTTCGTATGTGGAGTACTTTTGTTTAGCTTCAATCAAATTCTCACTGAAATATGCAACAAGTTTGTTGTCTTGGCTTAAGACTGCTCCAATTGCAACTCCACTCACATCACATCTTACCTATAACGTCTTTTCGAAATCCATAAAAACCAGAATCGGTTGTTCAGTTATCTTCTCCTTCAATATGTTGAAGCTCCTTTCAGTCTCTTCTGTCCATTTGAAAGACTTGTGTCTTTTCCTCACTGTATGCATCATTTGAACGCTAATCCCGCTAAAATTTCTTATGAACTTCTTATAGAAACTTGCTAACCCATGGAAGCTTCTTACCTCAAAGATATTCTTTGGTGACGACTATTATTTGATTGCTTTCACCTTTACGAGATCCATCTTCAACTCGTTTGAATAAATCACAAAACCCAAATATATGAGCTATGTCTTCAAGAAAGAGGACTTTTTTAGATTAATCAACATCTTCTCTTGCTGTAGCCTCCTCATCACCAATTCCAAATGTCTCAAGTGCTCCTCCTTACTCTTTCTAAACACCAGTATATCATCTAGCTACACAATCACAAACTTACCAATGAAATCCTTTAATACTTCGTCCATCAGCCTCATAAAAATGCTCGGGGCATTCGTTAAGAAAAATTACATAACAAGCCATTCATATAACCCCTCATTCATTTTGAATGTTGTTTTCCACTCATCACCTTCTCTCATCCTGATATGGTGATATCCTCTTTTCAAGTCTATTTTTGAAAAATAGTTGGCTCCACTTAAGGAATCCATCAAGTCATCCATCCTTGGTAATGGAAATCTATATCTGATGGTGATATTGTTTATGGCTCTCGAGTCCGTACACATTCTCCACCCTCCATCCTTCTTTGGGCTTAATACAGTTGGTACTACAGATGGACTCAAGCTTTATTTGACCAATCCTTTGTCTAACAGATCTTGAACCTATCTTTTTACCTCCTCATTCTCTTGAGGCGTCAACGTTTATGTTGATTTACTCGGCAGACTTGCTCCTGGTATCAAATCAATGTAATGACTGATTCTTCTGATAGGTGGCAATGAGTTTGGAAACTCATCCACTACTATATCAACAAAATTCTCTAGTAGCTCCTGAACTTCGTCAGGAAAATCCTCCAATGAAGTACTGGTAAGGATAACCCTCGGTTTCCTCACTATAGAAAACTGCATCTCCTATTCCTTCTTTACTTCATCTAGGAGTTCCTTCCCACTCATGAGAAGTATGCTCATGCTAGCTTCATCCTTCACCTTCTTTTATTCAATTGGCAACATCATGTGTGTCCTACCACTCTTTTCTAAGGTGTATGGATTCCTCCTCCCATCATGAATAACATTTATGCCATACTTCCAGGGTCTTCCCAAAAAAATATGATAGACATCCATAGGAATCACATCACATAGGATCTCATCCCTATATCCTCCTATTTTTAAATTAACCACGCATTGTTGAGTGATTGTTACCTGATGACCCTTTTGCAACCATGAGACTTTATACGACATCGGATGTGTAGTCGTCTCCAGATCTAGCTTCTCCACCATCTTTGTGGATACTAAGTTGTTAGTGTTCCCATTGTCAATTATCACCTTGCAAACTTTGTCCTTTGTTTTGCAAGTTGTCCTGAACAAATCGTTCCTTTGTACTGGTTTTTCAGTTTCTAGATCTTGCTTCAAAAGAACTTTCTTCGTAATCAAGGATCTTCCATCCTCTGCACCTTCTATCTCAACATTTCTCTTGTGCACTTCTGATATGTGAGATTCACCTGCTTTATTTCTCTCGAGAACATCCCAATACATATGTCATGTTTTTTCGGAGGCATAACACATTACCTCTCCTCCTCTACCTCTTCCTCTTCCTCTGGGAAAATAAATTTTACCACCATTCTTCCTTCGTCGGGAACTTCCTCCTCTCTCAGAGTGACTATATGTTTTTTCTGCCTCGTCTTTGGGCTTCTGTTCCTTATCTTAGGAAACTCCCTTGCCTCTGTTCTATTGACTCTGCTTCCTAGCCAACTTCTCTTCTACCTTCAGTGCCATTTGATACATGTCCTCTACAGTTCTGACTGTCACCATGTTGATTTCGTTCTTGATATCATGTCTTGGGCCATTGATGTATCTAGAAACCTTCTCGTCATCTCTCTCTCTTTGTCCATCTCTAATGTTTAATCTGTATAAATCCTCTGTGTACTCTTTCAAAGTCAATCCTCTCTATCTAAGGTTATGCATCCTCCTGAATAAACTTATCTGGTAATCCCTGGGCATGAATTTCGCCTTAAGCTTGGCTACCATTCGATCCCAAGTTTTGATCTTTTTTTTACCTTTGCTCCTCCCATCAGCCTGTAGTTCATCCCACCATAGTGTCGCATGTCCCTTTAACCTAGTGACAACATGTCTTACCTTTTTCTCCTCTTTGACATCCTCATAGTTGAAATACTTGTCCATTTCGCGTATCCAGTCAAGCAATTATTTTGTGTCTAAATTTTATTCATACATAGGGATATCAATCTTCGCTCTGGCACCCAATTTGACAATCTCTCTTAACAAGCATTCTTCCATAACATCCTCAGCTACAAATTCTTCTTTGACTTCTACATTTTTGATTTCTTCCTCGCTGACGTCTCCAGCATCAGACACTCTCCTTTGGGTTGTTTCCATGGCATCCAAACTCGCACGTAGTTCTCTCATATCCCTTTCCATAGCTCTGTTAGCTACAGTCGGATCAACACATCTTCTAGGTGGCATTGTGTTGATGATTATGATATCTCTCCTTACAGAAGTCAATTCTATAACTACTCTGATACCACTCCTAGCCCATACCCCCTTCCCTCCAAAGGGCTTCTCGACCTCGCAGTCTTGGATCATTTGAAATACTGAGTCAGAGCGACTCCTTGGGTCCCTGTGGGCACCAAAAAATATTCCACGCACACACACACAGGTTTCTTCGCAAGTGACCATGGCTATGACCGTGGCCTTATCCCTTCGTGGTTTGGACTTCGGGGATATATCAAATCCTTCTTTCACATTTTCCTGAAGAACTCTTCTCTAGGTTCCCGAACTCTTTCCATGCATCTCTTTGGATTCTCCGAGACACTTCGGTTCAGACTTTGCGACCTTGCGAAAATCTAGGCAGTCCACCCACAACCTTCGATCTTTCGATTCCAGAATTCCTAAATCTCTTTCCACATGCCCTCCTGCGATCAACGGTCAAGATTGAATCGTGAATTCGGACTTCGCAACTCTTACTTTACCAAATATCCCAACGTTTCCGAACTCCTAAGTACCAAAACACTCCTCGACTATCCTTCTTGAAACATTACTAGATCTAATGGTCTGGAATTGTTCACCTTTCGTCGAGAATGAATCTTGCATTCACTGGATTCCAGTGAAGATTCAGGGACTTCCTTCCTTGAAGAATTATGCCGCTCTTCCTCCTGAGCTTTCCTTTTTTGATTTGTTCCTCTGAACGATCTCTTCGACACTTAGCCAAATTCCTGGTCTGTGCACACCTTGCAACAGAATTTAGCACACTTCTCAACTCTTCCTTACAGGTAACTTCACATTCCTTGCAACCGTCCCCGAATCACCTCTATCTCTCGCGATTGAAGTCACACTACTCCTCTTGAGATTTCGAGTCTGAAAACTCGGTCATGCACTCCTTGCGAATGTCAATGAACTTCTTGCATACATATAAGTTCTCGCCATCTATTCTGAGCTTTCGAGTCGAAACAAACCTGGTCACACACTCCTTGCGGATGCTATGCACACCTTGCACTTGCTCAATGAAAATAAGTGATTGAAACTTATATACTCCTCACAATGACTCATACATTCTGTTAGTCCCTAAAGTTGCTCTCGACTGCTAAGGGCAAGCTAGGGCATCATTGATTTATTGCAAAAGTGTTTTGAGGGTTTTATGATTTGGTTTTATGAGTAAGGTGGTTGGAAACTGGTTTCAAGTCAACAACATAACATGAAAATCAGAATAAGAACATAAAATATCCCATTGATTCAATAAAAGGTAGACACAAAGATGGATTAAACCAATTAAGAAAAAGGAAGGCGAAGCCTTCAATTTGTCAACTTCACAAGAATTCTTGTCTCATAATATCATAAAGAAACAAGACTATCAACTTGATATCAAAACTTGAAAAATTATCTCTACAGTAAAATTTTCACTGTATAAATTAACAGTCAATAATCAAAAGCATTGTAATCTGAATAATGAATTCAAGCATGAAGAAAGAAATAACAGAGTAGAAAAAGAACTTCTAACCATCCATATGCCTTTTCTATTAAGTTTCAAATTGAACATAAATGCCTTTTACAATGAGCTTCACAAAAAGGTCCCTTGGATCTCCAAATTTTCCACCCCCATTCTTCTCATTCTACAGAGTTTATATAGAAACAATACATAATAATCATGATCCAAAAGAAATGGATCTGAAAACCTCCTTATATATGTTTAGTTTCTTGTTTCAAATGATCAAGGAGAAGATCCAATCTGATATCCAATTCGAATTGATGAGGTGGCTTGTCAACTATTGTCCATGATATTTTTCAGGAAAACAAATCTGGTAAATTCCTGAAAAATAGGGTCCAACAATCAATTCGAATCTCTTAAATGGTGATAGTTGTGTAAAAAATGAGAGCATTTTTTGTGAAGGGGCATGTTCCCAACAAAAACCTCTTTTGGTTTCATCAAATTCATCTCCATCTGTTCTATAACCTCTCTTGAAGAAGAAGATTAAAACAGGTAAAAATAACAAAGTATTTCCTGTAGCTTTATCAGAAAATTAGCCCTCAAAGATCAATTCGAATATCTTAAATGGTGATAGATGTGTAAACATTGAGAGAGGTTTTTTTGAAGGGGAATTTTCCCAACAAAAACCTCTTTTGGTTTTATCAAATGCCTCTCCAACTGTTCTGTAACCTCTCTCGAAGATAATGACTATAACAGGTAAAAAACATAGTATTTCTTGTAGCTTTTTTGGTTATTCTTTTAATGATTCTTTATGTACTGAGGACATTCTTGTATTTCGTTTGATATATTCTTTTGCATATTCAGAATGGTCTTCTATCACTATGACACTACTCAACATCATCTGATTTGTAATGAGGGTCTGCTACCCATGTTTTGATGTCCATGTTCTTCATCTTCCAGGCAAGAAAACATAGTATAGGCTAGATGTAGAACCGAGTTGTTGTAGGATGCTTTAAGTGTAGCCTTGTGTTCACCAGTGAGCATTTGGATCTCTTCACGTTCCCTAATTACAAGACTTTTTTGAAGAACATGCAACTCTTTCTATTTCCCAATCTTTCCACTCATGAACTTGCATGACAGCTAAAATATTTCATAAGCTATCCCATCATTTCTCACAAATATCTTACTGATAACTTCAACAAAGTTTGCTTGTATGACCACTTTTGATTTCCAGTCTACATGTGCAACTAACAACAGACCAAATGAATATGATTTGGGTCCATCATAATGCATGATGCACCTTTCTAGAGTCATGGCAGACAAAACCCCACAATCTGCGAAGATACAAATCTATCTCTGAGATAATGATGCCAGGCGGCAGTATCTCTGTTCCATGAGGATTTTCTCATCATGTTTCCATTTTTTCAAAATTGCTAAAACCCTGACAACCCCTTGACATTGAAGATATCATGGCATCATCTGGAGGCAGGTAAGAAAACTTCCTATTTTCCCAACAAATGTTATCGATGGTGGATTATGGATGCTTTTCTTCATCGAGTCCTTATGACAAACCATGATTCTTTCCCCCTCTTATGATTTGCAGGTTGTAGCTTCAAGTATGAAACAATCATATGGAAGGATTCTTCATGCTCTAATTGTTGAGAAGATGATATAGGAGATGCAAAAGTCTGCTTGCGATTCTGCTTGGCAATTTTTCTTGTTCATCTATTGGCCGTCTCATACAATGTGCTATGCAGTGGGGAATTATTGCAGGGGTTTTCCATGATTCCAGACCCATTTAAACATTCGCAAAACCTGGAACCGACTATGAATTGGATTTTGAGCTCAAGCACTGGGTGATGGAAACCCTTTGTACTGTGTTCCCATGTTGTCAATAACCACAATGCCCGAATGTTCACTATGTATTCTCCATGAAATTGGGCGTTCAAATGGGTGTTCTGTGTGTTTGATATCTCATGATGACTTGACTGGGCTTGCACGCTGTTGTTGATGGTATTGTGGACAGGTTTCAACCAGAGGAAATATTTCACCTTCATGATGAATGCCAATTATCAGAGCAGATGGAAATGAATTATGTTTGCAAAAGCTAATTCTTCAAGAATAGATGGTAGTGGTCTCTGTTGATAAGACAAATTGTCTTCAGCCAGGATAACTCCTCCTTGTTGTGGCTCGGTGTGGTGCTAGTCTATGGCTTGACTGTGTGTTAGGGTTTGAAGATTGCATGAGCTAGCTCCAAGGATTCTGTAACTACCACCCTCAGGTTCTGAATTTCCACTTGCAATCTGTTAGTGTATAACGTTCCTCTGAGAAAATACCTACGCCTAAATTCAACAAAATTAGATAAGTATAATATAATGATCATTGAGAATTGGGTGATTTTAAAATGAGACCTTCGTGGGTATAAAGCAATCAGATTATGAAAAGGTTTGAATCATTAAAGGATTCCAAGCTATTGTGGACAGATGTGAACTCTCATACCATGATTCATGTCATCATAATGAAATCTGGATGCGCGTATCAAGGCATGATAATTTTGGCGCTACGGGAATAGCCTTATTCTTGTAGCGCTATTAATGACTTAGAAAAATTTTAATTTATGAATTTCAAATAGGCATATAAGGTGACACCTCGTTTAAAACCATGTCTTTCAATTTCAAACTTGAATAAACTATTCAAAAACTGAAATGAAAACCATAAGACACTAAAAACAAAGATTGAAATCAACTTGAAATAGAAATTGAAGTGTAGGTATTAAGGGTTTAGAATAAGGGTTTCTCACTAAACCAAGACAAAATTAGAGACTAACATTGGCTCCTTCTGGGCGATGATGCTCTCCTCGTGAGGCATCAAGAGCAAACAGACCATTGTGCCTTTTCCTCTATGCATCCATGCAACGCAACCTGCAAACTTTGTCTCTGCAAGCATTCACATTCTTCTGTGTTGTGCCTAGTCCATTGGGTTATGGAGTCAGTCAACATCATTCAAATATGGCCCAAAATTCTGCAACTCTACTCCTCATTTGAAGCCAAAACTACCCCTGTTAATAGTGCTTTATATGCATTGGGCATGGAGTCTTTATTTCAAAACTGAAACCAAATTTTTTGCTGCAACCAACAGATTGAAAAGAATTTCATACTTGATGGCAAGCTTATTCTTCTACCTATTCCTACTTCTAACCAATAAAAACTGGCTCATCATGTGACATCATGCTTCCAATGAAGCCATGATAACATCAAACCATTTACCAAATCTCTTTCAACATAGATAGAAAGCAGAGAATAATTCTTTATGTGTAACAAAATTTTAATTTGTAACACATACCTATAACCCTCATCTGATTTAATTCCAAAAATAGCAAGGCTGAAATATTCTGAGAAACATAAATCCACATAAATGGCTACCGGATCATAGAAAGAAGTAGATTGATAACTGAAAATGGTTACCTCTTCTTGCTGCTCGATACTTCCATATACTAGTTCTGTCTGTACATGAAAAATGGGCAGAATGTTCTCATAAACCTGTTGATCAAATCTAACATTGCCATATGTTGCCTCATATATCTGTTCTTGATGAGAAACCTCTTGATTTTCCTCCTTAATCACATGTAACAACATTTCATAGGAATCCACTTGAAGGAGTTGAGGAAAGACCTCTTCTTGAACTATTTTTTCATTCAGATCTAAGACAATAGGTGCATCAGAAACAAAATCTAATGCATTCACAACTATGCAATCATCTTTCCTATTATCAATTAGATTTGGAAAATCTTCCTTAACAACATGATTTTCATTCTTGCAATCAGAAGAAACATTTTCTTTTTGCTGAATATGCTTATCAAATTCATCACAACAATTTTCAAAAAGACTTTCAGCTGAAAAATCTTCCTTACAAAATATATTGAAAGCATCATGAAAACTTGCCAACGAATTAATACTTGAATCTGGAAGTGATCTACACCAGTCGAAGGCTTCTCCCTTCAACAAGTATCTGAAAATCTTGATCTTGACATCCTCATGCACAATCTGACATCCATGAATAAACTCATGAAAATATAGCAGATGCTCAGCCGAAACCTCCCAATCTTTGCCTTTAAATGTAGGAAGGATACCTTCCCATTCAGCTCTGCTAAGAATTGGGTTTGGAAAACTAATGACATCTGAAAAATCACAAAAAGCAAACCTTTGAGCCAGAATGGCTTCCATGCTTGGATCCAGTGGAGTCACCTATTAGTATTTAAACAGTGGAGTTGCCATAGTGAAAGATCTGCAGTCATGTATTTGTCCCCTTCCTGTTCACCATCGAGAAGCAGATCTGATCGTTGTCATTCTCCCAGGGATAAATACTTCGTGTCTCCATCCCCAACAATGGTGCCAAAAATGTTAGTCCCTAAAGTTTCTCTCGACTGCTAAGGGCAATCTAGGGAATCATTGATTTATTGCAAAAGTGTTTTGAGGGTTTTATGATTTGGTTTTATGAGTAAGGTGGTTGGAAACTAGTTTCAAGGCAACAACATAACATGAAAATTAGAATAAGAACAAAAAATATCCCATTGAATGAATAAAAGGTAGACACAAAAATGGATTAAACCAATTAAGAAAAAGGAAGGTGAAGCCTTCAATTTGTCAAATTCACAAGAATTCTTGTCTCATAATATCATAAACAAACAAGACTATCAGCTTGATATCAAAACTTGAAAAATTATCTCTACAGTAAAATTTTCACTGTATAAATTAACAGTCAAGAATCAAAAGCATTGCAATCTAAATAATGAATTCAAGCATGAAGAAAGAAATAAAAAAGTAGAAAAAGAAGGTCTAACCATCCATATGCCTTTTCTATTAAGTGTCAAATTGAACATAAATGCCTTTTACAATGAGATTCACAAAAAGGTCCCTTGGATCTCCAAATTTTCCACCCCCATTCCTCTCATTCTATAGAGTTTATATAGAAACAATACATAATAATCAAGATCCAAAAGAAATGGATATGAAAACATACTCATCTATGTTTAGTTTCTTGTTTCAAATAATCAAGGAGAAGATCCAATCTGATCTCCAATTCAAATTGATGAGGTGGCTTGTCAACTGCTGTCCATGAGATGTTTCAGGAAAACAAATCTGGTAAATTCCTGAAAAATAGGGTCCAACAATCAATTTGAATCTCTTAAATGGTGATAGATGTGTAAAAAATGAGAGAGGTTTTTGTGAAGGGTAATGTTCCCAACAAAAACCTCTTTTGGTTTCATCAAATTAATCTCCATATGTTCTACAACCTCTATTGAATAAGAAGACTAAAACAAGTAAAAATAACAAAGTATTTCCTGTAGCTTTAATAGAAAATTAGCCCTCAAAGATCAATTCGAATCTCTTAAATGGTGATAGCTGTGTAAAAAATGAGAGATTTTTTTTTGAAGGGGCATGTTCCCCAAAAAAACCTCTTTTGGTTTCATCAAATCCCTCTCCAGCTGTTCTGTAACCTCTCTTGAAGATAAAGACTATAACAGGTAAAAAACAGAGTATTTCCTGTAGCTTTTCTGGTTCTTCTTTTAATGATTCTTTATGTATTGGGGACATTCTTGTATTTCATTTGATATCTGCTTTTGCATATTTAGAATTATATTCTATCACTATGACACTACTCAACATCATATTATTTGTAATGAGGGTCTACTACCCATGTCTTGATGTCCATATTCTTCATCTCAGGCAAGAAAATAGAGTATAGGCTAGATGTAGAACCAAGCTATTTTAGGATGCTTTAAGTGTAGCCTTGTGTTCACTAGTGAGCATTTGGATCTCTTCACATTCCCTACTTAAAATAATTTCTTGAAGAACATGCAACTCTTGCTCTTTCCCAATCTTTCCACTCATGAACTTGCACGACAGTTAAAATATTTCATAAGCTATCCCATCATTTCTCACAAATCTCTTACTGATAACTTCAACACAGTTTGCTTGTATGACCACTTTTGATTTCCAGTCTACCTGTGCAACTAACAATAGATCAAATGAATATGATTTGGGTCCATCATAATGCATGATGCACCTTTCTGGAGTCATGGCAGACAAAACCCCACAATCTGCGAAGATACAAATATATCCTTGAGATAATGATGCCAGGGGGCAGTATCTTTGTTCCACGAGGGTTTTCTCATCATGTTTCCATTTTTTCAAAATTGCTAAAACCCTGACAACCCCTTGAAATTGAAGATATCATGGCATCATCTGGAGGCAGGTAAGAAAACTTCCTATTTTCCCAACAAATGTTGTCGCTGGTGGATTCTGAATGCTTTGCTTCATCGAATCCTTATGACAAACCATGATTCTTTCCCCTTCTTACGATTTGCAGGTTGTAGCTTCAAGTATGAAACAATCATATGACAGGCTTCTTCTCCCTCTGATTGTTGAGCAGATGATATAGGAGATGCAAAAGTCTGCTCGCGATTTTGCTTGGCAATTTTGCTTGTTCATCTATTGGTCGTCTCATATAATGTGCTATGCAGTGGGGAATTACCACAGGGGTTTTCCATGATGTCAGACCCATTTAAACATTCACAGAACCTGGAACCGACTATGATTTGGATTTTGAGCTCGAGCACTAGGTGATGGAAACTTTTTGTATTGTGTTCCCATGTTGTCAATAACCACAATGCCCGAATGTTCACTCTGTATTATCCATGAAATTGGGCATTCTGTGTGTTTGATATCTCATGATGACTCGACTGGGCTTGAACGCTGCTATTGATGGTATTGTAGACAGGTTTCAACCAGAGGTAATCTTTTACCTTCATGATGAATGCCAATTATCGGAGCAGATGGCAATGACTTTTGTTTGCAAAATTAATTCTTTGAGAATAGATGGCAGTGGTCTCTATTGATAAGACAAATTGTCTTCAGCCAGGATAACTCCTCCTTGTTGTGGCTCGGTGTGGTGCTAGTCTTTGTCTTGACTATGTGTTAGGGTTTGAATATTGCATGAGCCAGCTCCAAGGCTTCTGTAACTAGCACCCTCGGGTTCTGAATTGCCACCTGCAATCTGTTAGTGTATAACGTTCCTCTGAGCAAATACCCGCGCCTAAATTCAACAAAATCAGACAAGTATAATATAATGATCATTGAGAATTGGGTGATTTTAAAATGATACCTTCGTGGGTACAAAGCAATCTGATGAAATGGTTTGAATCAGTAAATGATTCCAAGCTATTGTGGACAGATGCGAACTCTCAGACCACGATTCGTGTCATCATAACGAAATATGGATGATAGGCACGTATCAAGGCATGATAATTTTGGTGCTACGGGAATAGCCTTATTCCCGTAGCACTATTAATGACTTAGCAAAATTTGAATTTATGAAGTTCAAATAGGCATATAAGGTGACACCTCATTAAAAACCATGTCTTTCAATTTCAAACTTGAATAAACTATTCAAAAACTGAAATGCAAACCATAAGACACTAAAAACAAAGATCGAATACAACTGGAAACATAAATTGAAGTGTAGGTAAGAAGGGTTTAGAATAAGGGTTTCTCACTAAACCAAGACAAAATTAGAGACTAACACATTCAACAAAGAAAATGCAGTCATATATTCAAGAACATAAATAACAAAGAATTCCAAAATAACAGAAACTCTACCATTCATTCAGATAGACACATAACAACACATATTTGGGCAATGTTCCTATGTTATACTCATCCAAATGAAACTTACATACATTCATTCAACACTTCTCTATATCTCCGAGCTCTTGGCTTACAATGGCAATCTAAACATTAGATTCAATCGCAACAACCTCTACTATACAATATTACAAATCTTGATACAAAGGGATCCTCTTAAGTTCTTCCCTCCAACTACTCTATCCTATAATAATGTAATTGAATGATATCAACTACTTAACACTTATTACAATAAATATAAAGTCAAACAGATGAGAGCGCAAGCTCCAAATCTATATTGTGATCCGATTTACAAAAAAAAAAAACATTTCCCCATCAATCTTTCGTGATGGTTCAACCTCCAGTCATTAAAGGCACTCATAACTCAAAAATCTTTGTCAGATATCACATTAATACATTGATCTTTTGAAATTCAAAATGTTTCAAATTATGTGCTAGTGCGCCCAGCTGTGTTCCACGATTGTTCTTTGCTGGTGATGCTCCTGCATAAAAAAATCATTACCGAACTTCTCCAAGGGTTGACATCAATCACTAAGGGTTGAAATAAATATACAATATCACTCTCCAAGGGTTGTTTTAAATTAAAAACAACAATCCAAACCAATTGTCCATCAACCTAAGCCAACTTTATGACAACTTGGTTTACCCTCTCTATCTTCCCATCAGTTTCAGGGTGAAAGGTTGTACTAAATAACAATTTAGTCCCAAAACCAACAAACAAAGACTTCCAAAAATTTGAAGTAAATTTTGTATCTTTGTCTGATATGATTTCCTTAGGTATACCATGTAGCATAAATATTTATTTCATAAAACATTTTCCAATATCTATTTCCTTGTGGATTGATTTTATAGAGATAAAGCGAGCATCCTTGCTCAGTTTATCCACAACCATCATAATGATGTCACTTTGCTTGGTTGATTTAGGAAAACCAGTGATAAAATCCATAGAGTTGGTTTCCCATTTCCATTTCAGAATTGGTAGGGGCTACAATAGCCCTACTGGGTGCCTTTTATCCACTTTAACCTGTTGACATTATAAACATTTAGCTAAGTAATCAACTATATCATTTTGCATTGGCCAATAAAACAATTTCTTAGTGGTTGTGATCATTTTCTAATAGCCAGGATAACTAGTATATGGTATTTTATGTAGGTCATCCATGATGAACCTCTTTAAGTCATCATAATTTTGGATATACAACTGACCTTTGTAGGTTAACATTCCATCATCCAATATTTGATAGCTCCCATACTTCATCCCTATAGTCTCTTTCTCTAAATGTGCCTTTACAGTTTTGAAAAACTCATCTATTTCTTGTCCACCTTTAACCCTTTATTTGATGTCTAATTCATAGGTTCTTACAGCTTCCAAGTGAACCACTTTCATGCTTCTACTGATAAAATCAACCACTCTCTTTTCTTTTCCCTTAATATGTTTGATTTCAAAATCAAATTCACTAAGGAAAACCATCCACCTAGCTTGTCTAGCATTGAGTTTGGGCTAGTCAAACAAATATATTAGCCCACTATGGTCTGTTATAAGTATAACTTTTCTACCTAGGAGGTCATTCCTCCACATTTTCAAAGCATGTACTATGGAAACCAATTCCAAGTCATGTGTCACATAATTGATTTCACGTTCATTAAATTTTATGGATTCATAATAGATTGCATGCCCTTCTTGCATGAGTAGTCCTATGAGTCCTTCCTTCCAGGCATCCGTACACACAAGGAAGTTTTTTTTTAGGTCTGCAATGTTTAACATAGGTGCATTGGTTAAAAGGAGTTTCAACTGCTGAAAACTCTCTTCACACTCTGTTGTCCAAACAAATTTAACTCCCTTTTTTTGAAGGGAGGTGATTGGACAACCAATCCTGGAAAACCCTTTATGAACCTTCTATAGTAGCCTACTAGGCCCATAAAGGATATGATATCAGATACATCCTTTGGTTTAGGCCAATCCATAATGGATTTTATCTTTTCAGGATCAACTCCTACTGCTTCCTTAGTGATGACATGGCCTAAGTAATGGACTTGTTTTCGGAAAAAGTCACACTTACTAAACTTTGCATGGAACTTGTGCTCTCTAGCACTTGAAGCAATAACTTGAGGTTCTCTTAATGATCTTTCCTATTATTAGAATAGATTAGGATATCATCTATGAAAACCAACACAAATATTTTTAAGAACTTGTTGAGTACATTATTCATTAAGCACATAAAAGTGGCCTATGCATTTGTAAGAGAAAATGGCACTACCAAAAATTCATAGTGCCCATATCTTGTTGATCCAAAAAGGATCCAGATAAGACTAAGGACAGCTCAGAATTCACAGAAGCAACTCAGGAAGCTCAAACTGGCCTCAACAGACAGAGAAAGAGAAAAAATTAAAAGTCCTCAAAACTCAACGAAATTGTCATCATCAAGAAGAGCGCGTCACAAGCTTTCCAACGACGTAAACGTCTCGTCAAACAGAGTTACGGATCGAAAGATATTCGTGGTCAAAGTTTTGGTCAACCTAGCCCAGTGAGACGGGATGAGTCAGCATCCGTACTACTGACATCAATATTCGTACTGCTAATGTCAACATCAGTATGGATGATGTCAACATCTGTAAAGTGTACGTGGCACATGCAGAAGGCGACACATGTCATGCTAACATTAGCATGACATCATCATGGTGATATAGCAGCACTAGAGGCTCCCACATGTCACTCATTTTTGGAATTTTCAGGTCAATCCATGGACCAATGTAAAATGCCACGTGGCAGTCCATACAGCCAAGTGGTAGACCATACGGTGACGTGGCAAGCTCACATGGAAGTTGATGTGGAAATTGACGTGGTAGGTGATTGTGAAAGTGGTTAGCATGGCCCAATGGTTGGCTTCCACATGGCCTAGTCATGGGCTACCATGTGGCAGTGGGAAAATGCCCAATGAGGGCCCGAAAACCAAATTTCAAAAATAAAAAAAAAGCGGGCCCACCAAATCTAGTGGAGCCCCGCCAAATTTGGCAACCCAAACTGTAAACTCCGACAAATCCAAACGTGCTCCAAACTTGGTGAAGTTCTAAACTATATATATATGCATTGTTATAACTATAACCCAAAAGGGGAGGCCCGCGGGCTCGACCGCGGGATGTCCCCCGATATAACGCCTTAACAATGACATCTGCCACTATTGGGCCAATAGACTATGTTTTGTAATATGCCCCACTTTTTCCTTTTAAGCTCAGGTTTCCCATGGATGGAGAAGGAGGGTGCGCGATGGTACGACTAGCATGAAAACCAAGACGCAGTACAGAGAATTAAATGCAAGGAGCAGGCATGGAAACTGAGACAAGATTTCTCAAGGGCCTGGGAGTGCCAGAGTCAGATTGAGGCATGGAGACAATCATTTTTGGGTAATTCGATGCCAAGAATTCAATGGTTCTATCTATTTTCTGATCTGAGCAAAGCTTCTGCAGCTTAAATCTAGAATGAGGTATACTTATGTATTTTTCCAAATTCTTTTCTTGAGTTAATAAAAAGGCCTACCCATTTGAGAGCAGGACCCGGAGACATAGTCCACTAGGGACAAACTCAGTTATCAAGATTTTGTGTTTAGATTTGATGTTTATGTCTCTTCATTATTGAAGTTTTCCTTCTTTAATGGTGCACTTTAATTTATGCTCATTTAATACAATTCTTTACAAGTCACTTCGATGAAAAGATCTCAGATCATGTTGGTATCAGAGCAATCATATTTGATTTGAATTGTTGAGAGTGAATGCTTACTAGGGCCAAGCATAATCAGGGTGACAAAACTCTTAAGACTTTCAATCTCGAAGTTGGTCGTGCATCCCAAAGGAAGAAAATGGTAGAAGAGGACAAGCATGATGAACAAGAGAAAAACTTCCATATGGTCTTTTATTGCATGTCAGAAATGGTCGAGCGAATGTATGGAGACTACGAGAAGAGGATGAAGAAGAAAGGGAAGAAAAATGAAGCAAAAGCTGATAATAATGCTTCATTAAATCAAGGGGCTAGAGGAGACCCTCCTGAGCCTTTTTCTTCACCATCAAGTTCTAGCTCTTCTTCCTCTGAGCATTCTCATCATTCTCATCATTCTAGCCATAAATCTTCTTTTAAGAAACCATTGTTAAATCTTGATGTAAAATTTTCTTTACCTATGTTTAATGGAGATGCTAATCCTGAAAATCTAGATAATTGGATCCGACAAGTTGAAGTATATTTTCGTTTTCAACAGATTGATGAAGAGGAAGTTAAAGTGCAACTAAGTTCTCTTCGGTTGGAAGGAACCGCTCTTGTATGGTCGAAGAGCAAACTTCAAGACATAATTAAGTGTGGTAATCTTCTTTCCTCATGGTCGGAATTTAAATCAGGGATAAGGAAGCAATTTTATCCATTGGGTTATTTCCATAAAGAAATGATGGAATGGGAAACTTTAAGACAAAGTAAAGGTTAAATTGTACAAAGTTTCATAGAAGAATTTAGGAAGAAGGCTCTTGCATTAAACACTCATTTGGATTCTTATGAAACTTTAATAAAGTATATTGGCGCACTTCACAGTTATATTCGTCATACTTTGCTATTGTTTAACCCCACTAATATTGATGAAGTTTGTGTGCAAGCCACTCACCTTGAGAATAGGAGAAAGCATGTTCAAGAAGATCCCACAAAGAAACCTTGCAATTTCCCACATAATCCATTTAAGAAGTTTAAAAGGAAGGACAAGAAGACCACCACTATAAAGAGAGAAGAAAGAAAAACATCTTGCACTCATTGAAATAAAAGTGGTCATGATGATGAATACTGTTGGAAACTACATCCAAAGAAGTGACTGAAGCAGTTCGGTGGAAAGGGGAAGACAAGACCGTTGCTACAGTGCAACAAGATCTTGGTTTCGATTCATGAGATGAAGGAAAGATCACAGTAGTTGGAGTACAAGGTAAATATTCCATTCATGCTAGTTCAAATTCCTATAATGAATCTCATGATGATGAATGAAAGAGGAATGAATTATTTCATGTAAGAGTTGTATCTAAATACACTAAGATAGATACATTATTTGATCTGGGTTCCCAAGTAAACTTGATATCTTAAGCACTTGTCAAAAAGATGGGTCTTGAAACTAAACCACATCCAAAGCCTTATCCTCTTGGTTGGGTATGTGATAAAGAAAAACTTAATGTCACCAAGCAATGTAGGGTTAGATTTGCTATTGCTTCAAAGTTGATTGATGAAGTGGATTGGATGTTGTATCACTTGATACATGTGGCATAGTGTTGGGGAGTCCTTATCTTTATGATAGAAAAGCAATATTCTTTCGTCATAAGAACAAATACCACCTTACTAAGGGGGGAGTGGAATATATTGCTAGAGCCCACAACATGAGGGTAAACACAACACTTGTTAGTGCACGACAAATGAAGAGACTCATAAACACTAATAAGAGATATGTACTCATGGTCATAAGGGAGAAATATGTCGGAACATCCGACGCTTTCCAAGGATGTGATCCTTCTCACAAGAAATAACTAATTGACATTGTTTCTAAGTATGATGATATTTTCCAGGAACCAGATGGATTACCTCCTAAGAGGGAAATCCAACATGAAATACATCTTCAACAAGATTCTTCTCTTCCTATTGTGGGCATGTACATGATGTCAGTTGTAGAGATGATAGAGATCAAAAAGAAGGTACAAGGCTTATTGGATCAAGGGGTCATCAGGCACAACTAATCTCGTTGTGGTTCTCCGATCCTGATGGTGCCAAAGAAAGATGGAACATAGTGAATGTGTGTCGATTATCGGGCCTTAAATAAAATCACGGTGAAAAATGGACACCCTCTTCCTCGTATA
Source organism: Picea engelmannii (assembly GCA_009831015.1). Lineage (NCBI taxonomy): Eukaryota > Viridiplantae > Streptophyta > Pinopsida > Pinales > Pinaceae > Picea > Picea engelmannii. The sequence continues at coordinate 306,113 of ML781822.1, forward strand.
GATGATTTACTTGATCAGTTGAAGAATGTTGTTTATTTCACTAAGTTGGATTTGCACAATGGATACCATCAAATCAGGGTTGCAGAACATGATGCATGGAAGACTGCCTTTAAAACTAAATATGGATTGTTTGAGTGGTTAGTTATGTCGTTTGGGATTTGTAATGCTCCGACAAATTTCATGCATGTGATGAATGATGTATTCAGGCCTTTTCTAGATGATTTTGTGATTGTATATTTAGATGACATTCTTATATTTTGAGGGACTTGGGATGAACATGTAAGGCATGTAAAGAAAGTATTGGATACTTTGCAAAGGGAAACGTTGTATGTAAAATTGTCCAACTGTGAATTTGGTAAGATTGCACTTGTGTACTTAGGTCGTATTGTAGGAGGAGGAAAATTGATCCTTCCAATATTTATGTAATTGTAAATTGGCCTGAGCCCAAAAATGTAACTGAGATACAAAGCTTCTTAGGTGCATTCCAGTATTGGAGGAGATTCATTTCAAACTTCTCCTTTATAGAAGCTCCTTTGCATGCCTTAACCAGTTTGAAGAACATTTTTTAGTGGGGAGGAAAGCAACACAAATCTTTTGACACTTTGATGGAAAATATCAGTACGACACCAGTATTAGCATTGCTGAATCTTCAACAACCCTTCGATATCAAGAAATATGCCAATGGATACATCATGGGTGCAATAATGATGCAATATCATAAGCCTATTTGTTACCACTCTGAAAATTTTAACCAAGCTTTTGTTAATTGTCCTACATATGATAAAGAGTTGTATGCATTAATTCAAAGCATAAAGAAATGGAAGCACTACTTGTTAGGGAAGGAAAAAATCATACCTACAGATCATCAACCCTTACAGTATCTCCATGCACAAACCAAACTTTAACAATCTCGACATTACATATGGATGAGTTTTCTACAACAATTTCATTTGGTAATGAAGTACAAAAAGGGTACAAGTAACAAGGTAGATGATATGCTTTTTAAACCTCTTATTATTGTTTCTATTATTTTGAAGAATGCTTCTTTATCTCATGATAGATATGTGGAACACTATTCCATGGATGAAGATTTTAAAGAATTAGATGAGAATTTAACCCATGGTGCACAGGTATAGAACTATTGTCTGTAGGGAAAACTACTCTACCATCTTGAAAAGATATGTATTCCTACAAGTGAACGAGTCCATGTAATACAAGAAGCTCACACTTCTCTTGTGTCTGGGAATTTTGGGGTAGGAAAAAATATAGCTCATCGGCAGAGGTTTTGTTACTGGCCTCAGATGAAAGAAATTGTAACTAAATATATAAAGGGGTATGTGATGTGTTCAACTTGTAATCCCACTAATAGAAAACTAGGGCTATACTCACCACTTCCTGTTCCATCCCATCCATGGGAAAGTATCTCCATGGATTTTGTAGTGGGTTTACCAATGTTGAAAAGTGGTCATGAACATTTGTATGTTGTAGTGGATAGGTTCAGGAATCAACAAGATGTGTATCTTAATTTCATGTAAAAAGAAGATCACTGCTGAGAAGACTACTAATCTCTTCTTTCAGTGTGTTTGGGTTCAGTTTGGGTTACCCACATTCATTATCTCAGATCAAGATACTCGATTCCTTGAGGATTTTTGGACAAACTTGTGGAGAATGATGGACACCAAGTTGAAGAGGAGCACTGCTTTCCATCCATAGACTGATGGACATACAGAGGTTGTTAACCAAACATTGGTACTTTTTATTTGGGGCAGCTGCAACAAGCATCCCAAGTTATAGATGAACATATACCCTATGTACACCATGCTTACAACCAAGCCTTACATTCCTCTACTTGGTATTCGCCTTTTGAGACATGTTTTGGGTATTTACCTAAAGTTACTTTGGACTTGATGTATGGGAGAGATGCCGATTCAAATGAAGAAATAAATGAAGACAAAGCCCACAAGTTCATCCAGAGGATCCAACAAGTACACCAAGCAATCAGGGAACAATTGGAGAAAATTCAAGCCTAGTATAAAGCTCGGCATGAAAAATACAGGGTCAATCATCAGTTCCAGGTTGGAGACTAGGTATGGCTTCCCATCAATAAGGAAATATTGAAGGGTGAAGGCAAGAAACTCAAGCCCATCTGTTATGGACCCTTCAATATTTTAGAGAAAAGTGGTACCAATATTTTTTGTCTAGATATTCCACCTTATATGTATATCTACTTAGTTGTAAATGTAGAGAACTTGAAACTTTTTGAGCCTCCCATGATCATGGATCAGGGTGAGGAAGTTTCAATACATTTATGAGTTATCTCCTAAATACTTGGATGAGTTAAAGGAATATATCATCCTGGACAGAAGGACGAGGACTTCACGCACAGGTGATGTTGATTAACTTCGAGTAAGTTTAAAGGGCACACATCCAAGCAAAGCAAAGTGGATTGAGAAGGACAAGGTGAGGGGACTCTTCCCTCACTTATCTGTTGATTGATAAAAGATTTTGGTGGTCCAAAAAACTCTCAATAAGAAGGCGTGATCCAAAAAGGATCTAGAGAAGACTAAGGACAGCTCAGAATTCGCAGAAGCAACTCAAGAAGCTCAGAATTGCCTCAGAAGACAGAGAAAGGGAAAAAATTAAAAGTCCTCAAAACTTAGTGAAATTAGCATCATCACGAAGAGCGCGTCGCAAGATTTCCAACGACTTAAATGACTCATCAAATGAAGTTACAAATTGAAAGATATTTGCGGTCAAAGTTTTGGTCAACCTTGCCCAATCAGTAGGGATGAGTCAACATCCGTATTGCTGACGTCAACATTAGTACGAATGACGTCAGCATCTATACATTGTACTTGGCACACACAGAAGGTGACACATGTCATGTTGACATCAGCATGACATCAACATAGTGATGTGGCAGCACCAGAGGTTGCCACATGTCAGTCGTTTTTGACATTTTCGAGTGAATATGTGGACCAATGAAAAAATGCCACATGGTAGTCCGTACAACCACGTGGTAGGATGATGTGGCAAATGATGTGGTAGGTGACATGGCTGGTGACTGTGCAAGTGGTTAGCATGGCCCAATGGTTGGTTGCCACGTGGCCTGGTCATGGGCTGCCACGTGACAGTGGGAAAATACCCAATGAGGGTCCAAAAACTGAATTTCAAAAAAAAGAAAAAGCGAGCCTGCCAAATCTGACAAAGCCCCACCAAATGTGGCAACCCAAACTATAAAATCCAACAAATACAAATGTGCTCCAAACTTGGCAAAGTTCTAAACTATATATATATATATATATATATATATATATATATATATATATGCATTGTTATAACTATAACCCAAAAGGGGAGGTCCGCGGGCTCGACGTCGGGACCTCCCCCCATACAACGCCTTAACAATAACATCTGCCACTGTTGGGACAATGGACTATTTTGTGTAGTCCACCCGAATTTTTCCTTTTAAGCTGAGTCTTCCCACGGACAGAGAAGGAGAGCGTGTGATGGTACAATCGGGCATGGAAATCGAGACATAGTATAGAGAATTAAATACAGGGAGCAGGCACGAAAACCGAGATGATATTTCTCAAGGGTCTGGGAGTGCCAGAGTCAGATTGAGGTGTGGAAACAATCATTTTTGGGTAATTCGACGTCACGAATTCAATGGTGTTGTTTGTTTTCTGATCTGAGCAAATATTTTCCAGCTTAATTCCAAAATGAGGTACACTTATGTATTTTGCCAAACTCTTTTGCTGAGTTAATAAAAAGGCCTACCCATTTGAGAGCAAGACCCGAAGATGTATTCCACCATGGACTATATCTGTTATCAAGTTTTTGTGTTCAGATTTGATTCTTATGTCTCTTCATTACTGAGCTTTTCCTTCTTTAATGGTGCACTTTAATTTATGCTCATTTAATACAATTCTTTACAAGTCACTTCAATGAAAATATCCTGGATCTAGTTGTATGTGCAGTTTGCAGAAGATATTGATGTAGCTCTGGACTGATTGATTGGCTAGTTGTCGGAGTTGCAACCATTTGGCGAGGAGGTTCTGGAAATAGCCCAATGGGTAGCAACACTCTCTGAGAGCATGGCAGAATCCATCCCACGTTGTGATGTTTATGTGCGCTGGGTCGACTAGGTCACCTATGTCAATGAACAAGGAATAATTCTCTAGCTGAGTATCCCACCATGTCTGCGCAATACCTTTGAGTTGCAGAATGGTGATCTAGAGTTTCATGTCATCGGTCATCTCAGGACAAGTGCATAAGTATGTGGAAAAGATACACAACCACGACTCGACGGTCTCGTCATTCATTTGTCCCGAGAACTTTGGTAATTGGAAGCACGAGCTACATGTGTGTTGTGTTAAATATATTGTACTCTCAACAGTATGACCGTACACTTCCAGCTGTACTGGACAGTTGTACTTTCTATTTCTGTCTTGCTTGAGCATATATAGCTCAATCATCTTACATTGTAATGGTCTGCTGAATCTCTTCAGTTCTGTTCTGTATCTCTTCATACATTTGAATATACTATTCTTTTCTCTCTGCATTTCTCTGTCCTTCACAATTTATCATGGTATCAGAGCTACAGCAGTAAGCCTCTTCACACAGTCGGGAGAGCAACTCGATCCTCTCAGCATAGAGCCTCACAGATCTTGAGATCACGCGTCACAGACTTTTCACAAGGTTTGGCAAGCTGTCTGCAATACTCTTTAAAGATCGCCGTGAGAAGCTAGCGGAGGAAGCAGAGATCGCAGAAGAAGAAACCTGCACAATTTTCTCAAAGAACCGTCAAATATTGACGTAGAACAACTGCAGAACGAAAGAAGTTTAAAGAACTTGAAGATTTCGCTTCAATTCATTAAAAATTCAAGCAGAAGGCTGAATCGTTTAAAGATTTTTGAAAATAACTCAAATCTGTCAAAGACTGTAGCAGATCATGAAGAAACTGTGAAACTCTTTCAAATCTTTGAAAGATTCACAAATCTTTTCTTCCGCAGGAGAAAATTC
>ML781822.1:316213-358802 GCA_009831015.1 Picea engelmannii
ACATCTGATTGTAATAAACTTTCTGGTTACACAGATAGTGACTTTGCAGGTAGCCTGGATGACAGGAAAAGCACATCAGGATATGTTTTTCAACTGGGCACGAACCTGATTTCATGGGCATCGAAGAAGCAGCCAATTGTATCGACGTCGCTGCAAGCCAATTGTCTCCCGTTATAATTCACGGTTGTAGGAAGAGGACTCGAAAATTTATCAAAGGGAAGATTGAAGAAATTCCACAAAACAAAATGGAGTTTTAATATGTTACTTTTTATAGAATATACTCTTTATTTTATCATGGGGGAGGGGAGTTTTAATATGATATTTAAAAATTATAGAAAAAATATAAAAAGTTAGTTTAATATAACTAAGAAATTAGGTATTATTAAATATACCATTCAACTTTTATAAAATATTAGTAAATAACTTTATGAAATGTTCGAAAAAATGTTTTGATTCTAATTTTTTTTTTTTTTTTTTATGATTATTAGAGATGTCATCCTATTATAGAATTTTTTTTAGTATTTATGTTGTATGAGTTCTATTATCCATTTATTATTGCTTCACTTGCAACAATCTAAGTGTATAATTCATATGGGATTCACATACACTTAATAGTGAAAGTTATATCTATAGTATTTATGTTGTATGAGTTTTATTATCCATTTATGATTGCTTTACTTGCAACAATCCAAGTGTATAATTCATATGGGATTCACATACACTCAATACTGAAAGTTATATCTATAAAGAGGATTTGTGGTCTTTTTATGTATACTTACAAGATGAAAAAAACACAACCCACCATCGGTGGGATAATTCTCAATTATAAAATATGAAGTGCATAATAAATGCAAGTGCCCAATTAAGTGTGTTATGCCATCAAATCTGATCAATAGACAATGATTGCTAGAAGAATGAACACATTTGGAGGACGATATCATTACTAACACATCCGTTATAGCGTCGATTGCCACCATTGAAGCATTGATGTTCTTATTGGCCTAATCCACATCCTATTTGTAGAAAACTCTTCCCCATACCTCCTTGAGACCTTCTAATAAACATGTTTTTGGAAGTTGTACATGCTCTGGTAGTTATGCAACACGCATATATGCAGGTTGCTCCAAGGATAATTGTGTACATGCTAATAAATGCTTTAAAAAATATATTTTTACCTAATTAAATGTTGAGTTACAGGTTTGGTTAGTTTCCTAACTCCTTTTACCCGTACTCAACTGTCTCTAACCAACTAGAGATGGCATAAATAAAGCATTTGTTCCAAGGAGAAAGGTAATGAATCATTGCATACCAAAGAAAACATTCATTTGGATACACTTTCCATGTTTGTAAGCCTATATACAACCCAACCTTTATTGGTTATTGACATGGAAACCCTTGTTTCCATCCTTCATTGATCACCTCCTATCTCGCTAGGAGTTTTCCTTACATATTCCTTGAGTTTTTTGGTGAATGAGGATTCAAAACAAACCTTTATAGTATGAGCTTGGGTGGAGGGACCTGGAGTCTCTTTCGGCAGGGCAACACCACATAGGACATGTATACAGTGTAACTACAACAAATAATGAATATTTATGGAAAGTTATTCCTTCGAAAAGAATTTTTTTTGTAATGTTTAATTTTCAATCATTTCATATATGCTTTGTAGAACTCTAGTTACTTTTGTTATTCTTTTATTTAATTGGACTAATGGGTAGTTATTACTATAACTAGCTCTTTTCATGTGTTTGTATGTTTAAGTTCTTGCGGGCTACATAGGAAATTATCGGAAAAGAGCAAGGAGATTATGGAATTTGGGAACAACATCAAACATAGGACTGTCAATGAGTTTATCCTTCTTCTCCTCAACACAGTTAGTTATTTTAATTGAATCATTTATAATATAATTGTTGTGTTTTCTTTGGAATTTGCTTTCTTTACAGTCATCGATTTGTTGCAGTAAGTCTATTACTATAAGGGATTTTCTTCGAAAGTAGAGTTGGCGACCATACTGGGGATTTTTCCCTAGTGGGACTATTTTTGGGTTTTGTTGTTGTGTTTGCTTGATTTAATTACTTTTTATTCAATTTCAGACTTCTATTTGACACTTAGATTAGTGAGTTGTGGTTTCCTAAGTCTTTCTTTATTCACTTGATCCGGTAGCTTTCCTCTTCTTTTCTTTTTTTTGAGAATTTTGAGGTACATACAGACTGTGCAGTTATCATAGTCATGTACATCTTTCTAGAAAGGGATTTTTCAAATCTTTTCTAGTGTGAAGGTGTTGGGATAGGTGTTTGGGGTCTTTCCTGGGACTTTAAGACTCTCTATGTGTTACTTACTGAGTTCAGTAGTTTGATTCTTATAAAGAAAGCAAGATTTTTTTTTTGCATTTCCATTGTGGATCATTTTCAAGTTTATAAGGATAGTTTGAGAATTTATTCCCCAAATTATTTTTGTCTAGAGTGGATTTTATTGATGTTCTTGGTAAATGTTTATAGGTATGGATTCTTTTTTACCTTCTTTTTGTTTCTTTCTTGGTGGTTTTAAGAAGAATTTTTTTTTTTTTAAATCTTTCCTATTTCTTTTACCTTTTAAACACAAAAAAAATACTTATAGAAAGTGTAATTTTGCATTATTTTTTAGTCCTTGACATTGTTTTGCTGAAGAAGAAAACTTTTTCAAGTGTTCTTTCTCTCCTTATAGTGTTTTTTAGGTTTCAAATCACATTTTGCATTCTTGAAAGATTTTTCGTTTTTGTAAGTTTTGATGAAAAGGATAGTAGAATTTATTTTCAATTGCTCTGCATTTCAAAAAGAAAAATTGCATCAGTAATGCATTTCATCTTAAATAAAATAACAATTTTGCATATCATAAAAAGAAAAGAGTCTACTCTTTGTTTGAAGCGTTTTACACTCATTTTTCAGTGAAGAATGGTCATATTGTATTTCATGTTCTTATAAGTGTTTTGGTTTTTAGTTGAGTCTTTAAAAAACAATATTCAGTTTCATCCATCACCCCTTTTGAGTAAACAAAAATCATCTTGATGTTTTTGGTAGCATCGAACAAGTACTTCAACATCAATTTTGTGTCTAACATGTGGAAGTCATCTTTAATGCTTCTCAATACTTAGGACATTCACTTTAATAAAGTGATTATTAAAGTGAATTCCTTTTTGTAATTAATGGAGTTTAATTTAAATCAAATGCCTAGGTATTTTGCATTAGTGATTTGAATTAAATCCTAGAAATTAGATCTTAAAGTGAAGATGAGATCTAATCTCAGTCATTGATCACTTTGGAGATCTAGGGTTTTGGATTTAGGGTAAACTCAAGATTATAAAAAGAAACCTAGGTGAGAGGAGGAGACACACACAAAGTGACATAGGAGATCTCATTGATTGAGTGGAGAAGGACTTTCATCCAAGTGTGTAGGGGAAGGAGTCGAGGAAAGAGTGTAGGGGGTAGCCAGGGAGATAGTAGCCAGGTGGGATAGGATATTTGTTGCATAATTTGTATTTCCTTAGAAGGGCCATTATCCCAAGATCTGAGACCTCATTTTATTTAATAAAATCATCACATATCTGATTTTCCTGCGAGTTTTTTTCCAAGGGTTATTTACCTATAAATACATTGTGCAAATGTGTTTGGTTTCTAAATTTGCTTCTGCTAAATTTTATCGTTAAGTAACCTAGTTGTGATATTATTCAGTAAATGTGTTTTGGTCGAAATTAATGGTCGGGTGTTATGTTTAAATATTTCAACATGGTACAAGAGATTGGACTTTGAAAATGAAGCTAGATTTGCACGAGATCGTTTTCTACAACATTGGAGAATTTTTTTTTTTTTTGCTCATACAGGTTGCTACAAGAGAGAGTAAAATAATTTGTTTTTTTAAAAGGCAGTTGTATGGGTCATAGTGGGGAGGAATAGATGATGTGGGAAGGAATAGATGACATACTGTGTGATTGTATTGGGCAACAATGGGAAAGAAAAATAGATGTAGCAGAGGAGACTAAGTGAAGGGCTATGGAAGCATAATCGATGGTAGAGAAATTTGCATGAAGGAGACAGTTTCAACTACTGAGAGTGCAGGATGCTAGATCCGTAGAGCACTAGGTTGTGTGAAAAAATCGACAGCTAGAGGATAGTTAGTGGTGGACAGGATGACATAAATATGCAAGGGATGGACCAAAGAGATGTCAGGAGAAGGAGGATGCAGGTCAAGAAGGTAGCATTGGGAGTCGATTGAGGATTGACATGCGAAGGGTGGTCATGAGGAGGAAAAGAAGCGTCGACAAAGGAAGTTGGTGGTTAGTCAAAGGAAGCTGCCAGATCAACAAACAGGTTTGATGGGTGAGGAAAGACATCATACACAACAACCACAACATGTGAGCTACAACCGAGCTGGAGCATGGGATTGGTAGCAATTATCGATAGAGTGTCGTGTGTGACAACATCGAGAGAGGCAGAAATGATGGTTGAGGGTCAGTCTCCAGTACAATGAAGACTTCCAGTAGGGAAACCATATAGGCCAGCAAGCTGTAGAGGGATGCAAATCTACCTAGAAAGGTCAACAGGACATTGCGAAACCCATAAAGCTTCCGAGAATCCCCCAGGTAGCAGGTAGATCTATTGGGAATATTTGTTGGGAAGCATGATGAGATAGGTTGGAAGTGACCAGAGAGGGCTCAAGAAACCCAAAGAAGCATTGGGAAGCAAAAAACATTAGTAGGAAATCTTGGGCATCTTGGGGAAGGATTCCAGGCAATGGGTCAAGGGGAGGGATTCGGGTAACAAATTGTTTGTGTGGATTACGAGCTATGCTAAGCAGTAGAGTGACAGAGAACACGAAGAATATATCTTCAAAATTTGATATGCTTAGAGGGAGTCAACCTTCAAGTTCAGGTAGGAAGGAGAAACCTTCCAAGCCTGTCCAGAAAAACTCATGGTATGAGATGACCATGCAAGATGCTCAGAATCAGGAAGCGTCTAGGGGCATAGGTAGCAAGTATTCAAAGGAAGGTTTGAGTGAGATGGTAGGGATACATTTATTTTTAAAGGGAGCATCCAATTAGGTGGAATAGAGAGCAACCATGGTAGCATATTTGGTAGCGAAGACAAATTCACCTTCAGGTGGTGGAAGTACCTTCCTCACTTAATCTTTTTGGTAGCATGAAACAAGTGATTCCATGTGGGTTTTTGTCAATACGTGGGATTTTTCATTATTACCTCTCATAACCATACAATATTCACTTTATTAAAGTGAATTCCTTTTTGAAATTGATGGAGTTTAATTTGAATAAAATTCCTAAGTATTTGTCATTAGTGAGTTAAATTAAATCCCATCCATTAGATCATAAAGTGAAGGTGAGATCTAATCTCATCCATTGATCACTTTGGAGAACTAGGGTTTTTATTTAGTGTAAAATCAAGATTATAAAATTAATCCTAGGTGAGAGGAAGAGAATATACAAACTGAGATAGGAGATCTCATTGATTGGATAGATAATTAATTTCATTCAAGTGTGCAAGGGTAGGAGCCGAGGAAAGGGTGTAGGGTGCAGCAAGAGAGATAACAAACAAGTGGGCTAGGTTATTTGTTGTAGAATTTGTATTTCCTTAGAAGGGCCATTATCCCAGAATGGGAGTACTAATTTTGCTTAAAAAAATCATCATAGATCTGGTTTTCCCACCTCATTGATCTAGGAGATATTAGGTTCTTCCATCTGTTAAAGTGAATTCTCTATTGCCTCCTTTGAGGCATCGAAATGATCAAACTGGCACTTTTGTATCAGGTTGTCCCGTTGACACCATACTGTCAAAGCGTCGATGAGTATATCTTAGCCAATGATAGTTGGGTCCAATCATCCTTTTATTAATCCCTCCTCGCCATCATTTATGTCTAACTCTATTTCATTTGGGATTTCATTGATCAATGTGTAGAATGTGTTGGCTACTTCTCAATCATTTCCCCAAAGTACTAATGTTGGTGTTGGGAGTTCTTCAACTCCCCTATAGGAGTTTCTTTGGGGAGAGGGGAACATCCCTCCATTATTCTCCTCTCTCATGGGTAGGTCTTTCCTATCTTACAATACTATTCCCTTCATGGGATGGGGTGGTCCTATGGGTGGTGAATTCCATTATGTTAGCATGTCATGTTCTTCTAACCTGTTCATGTTATTTGGTGTGTTCGGGAGTAGTCCATTCCCCTTGTCTAGAATGTTGACAGGGGGAAAACTCTTCCAAGTCTAATGAAGTCCCATGTAAGGGGGATACTCTTCACAAGGGATGTCATCAGGGGGAAACCCCTTTCTCTACAAGGGAGTTTTCCTTTGTAAGGGATGTCAGTAGGGGGAAACCCTAATTTGTCTTATGAGAACCAGATGAGTGGAGGTTTTCCTCCATATAACTAGGATCATGAAGGATTTACTCAAATTCCTAGCCCATCTGCAAGATCTTCCTGGTAACTTGGTGCTAGTAACAACCCAGGTTATTCTTTTGCGGCAGGTACTCAACTCGGGAGATCGAACTCGACTAGTTGGAATTATGGGCCCCCATTGAGGATACCTTTTCTGGAAACATTAAAATTTCTAGACCCATAAAAGGTGATGAAAAATCTAGTTTTCCATGATCCGAACTAGCCTCTGGTTCCCACCAAGTTTCCTTCATACATTCAAAAATTCGAAGGCAAATCCAATGAGGATCCGTGCGACCATGTGACAAATTTTCATCTATGGTGTTCATTGAATTATTTAAACCATGATTCCATCCAAATTCATCTCTTCCAGCATACTCTTATGGGATTCATAGTGAAAAGGTATGTTGAACTCGACAGTTCAACATTTCACACATTTCACGATTTAGCCTTGGTTTTCCTCAACCACTTCTATCTTCCTCTTTGGTATGATGTCGGAACTGAAATCCTGTCCATTATTAAATAGGACAATGCCACTCACTTATTGGATCACATCCAAGAGTGGAAAAGGCAAAAGAGGTTGATCAAATCCAAGTCCCTCCTGAGTTCTTGTTGGAATGTTTCCTTAAGTCCTTATTTCCTTACATCTCTAAGGATGTATCTGCATTAGGAGTATCCTCAGAGGAAGAGGCAATATTTAGGTTCCAACAGTTAGATTTTATATAATCACAATATGGGATCCTTTATGATATTATACCGGATCGACTATAGCCCGATTTCAATCCTTCGAAAGTGAAGTCTGGACCACATGTAGATGGAATTGTTGGGTCTGTAAAATAATTGCCCTGGATCTAGTTATGAACCAGATGCAATAGATGACCATTCATCCATCTGTGTCTAGTCAAATTATGTCTTCGACTATTTCCACTGTCCAGTCGTCAAATGCTCACGATGTACAATCGATGTCCCCAAAGGGTACCCAACAATATAGAGGGAAGAATAAGAAGGGAAAGGATATGAAAGGGCATGGAAACAACAATAAAAATCCAAAATATGATGAAAATGTTGGAGGGGCCAAGAAGGATAAGAAAAAGGTGAAATTCCCTTCCAATATTTGTTGTGAACATCACCTTACCTATCAGTGCCCAAATATGGAGAGGATTGATGCCTGATAGTGCAACAAGAACCTAATGTGTTGAAGAACCTGTTCCCACACAGATAGAACTTGCAGGAGGGATCTTATGGTGGAAATATACAAGGGGTAACCTAAAACACACCCTTTTAGGATGGATCAATGTCGTTCATCAATATGGTGAACCATAATAAAGTAGATGAAGTTGATTTGTCAACTAGAACTCGTGATTATGGTAATCTTGACTCAAAATCTAAGGGAAAGGAATTTTGAATCCTTATAATTGTCTCCATATAGACAATATTGAGAACTAAACAATACCACTCATATCGAAAGGTGTGTATAATCATGCATCGCACACCTGAATGAGCAAGTCTGTTATCACACTAAATTTCCTTGGGTCTTTTAGTTTGTTTTAATCCTTTTTAAGCCTTAGATTTTAATTTTTTAATTTTCATCCCTTTAAAGTTATGTTTTTTAGGTCCCCTTAGATAAATAAACTTTTGATTCATAGCTCATGTTTGATCCTCAAATTGATTTTTTGGACTTAAACCCTTGTTACTTTATGACTTAATGTTTTGGACCCCTTCAGGATGTGTCATTAGGATCGATCCCTCCCCTCCCATGACTAGACTAATGAGACACGCCATTATCCTCACTCATGACCTCGTGAGCATGCCTTGCTTTCCTTTCTTACCTATCCAATCATTTTTCAAACTGGAGCGCTTCTCACTCATCAGGCGGTTCGTAGTGCCTTACCCATTCATCATGATTTCCACCGCAAGTTATGATTACAATGACTGATGTCATGTACTTTATTTTCAATGCCAAGAGTCGGTTAAAGATACCTCAAAGATCTTGCATTTATGATCCCTGATAACGGTCTTTGATTTGAAAAATTCATGAATGTTGCGCTTCTCAAACTCACAGTTCTGACGAGGGGACAACGATGTGACCAAATTTGATGCTGAGGTAGATTTGAGGGCCGAAAATTTCACAACTTCATCCTAATATTTCGCTGAACATTCCAACAGGTGTCTACTCCATAGGTATCCTGTGTTGCGTCCTCTGCATATTAGTTTTCACAAGAAAATTGTGCTCAGGTTTTGGTTTATTGAGCTTGCACAATTGTAAGGGACTCATCTTTGCATGATAGCCTTGTATCCTCTCTTTCAAACCTGTGAACTCCATTGGCTATATCTAGGTTTGATTACTTTTTTCCTCTATATCCATTGGATTTGCAAGAACCTAAATAGCCTATCCTCTGCATATGCATCGCGCTACCCTGTGGCGCTTCTTAAACCCCTCAGTGTATCCCCTTCTTCCTTCCATTTTGGAGTTAAGCGTTTTAATCAGTTGCAAAGGGCCAATTACATATTACTCCCTCACCGTCTACACTCTCAATTACCAGTCCAAATCTAAAGGTGTAATTCCCATAGTCAAGCTTGGCTTACCAACACCAGTCTGTTTTAAAAGGCCATCCTTGTACATTTGAAGCCCGATTGTAAGTCTTCCTGGTTATTAATATCCCATAAGCCTTTAAAATCTCTCATTCTAAGCCATGGAGACCCCTCAGACAAAGAACACACACAAAGGAGGCAAAGTGGTTAGGATGGAACCTGTGGACATGCATCTTTTTGATATAGAGCCCATGTCAAGAGAGGTCTTTCAAAGAGTGGGAAGCCTTTATTTCTTCCAGAATATGCAAAGAGGCCATCCAGAGGTAACACAACAATTTGCATCACATTTTGATGGCAGAAGAACCAAGGTTGGAGATTTGGAATTTGAGGTGACTGAAGCCTCTATCTCAGTTGCAACATGAATCCCCATTATAGGTGAAAAGTGGTTCAAAGCCATGGCTTTGAGTTCAGCCTATGCTAAAGATATCTTTAAACCTGAACATTAGGCCAATGATTTGTCTAAAAGTATGCCAAGGAGTCAATTGATTGAACAGTTTGAATTTTTTTTGAAGCTCATTCGAAGATATTTTACATGTGAAGGGAGATTTAACGCATTGTACCAGTACCATATAAGGATTTTTCTACATTTTACTGGTAAGGTTGAGATGAATATTCCCTATTACTTGTTAAGGAGCATAAGTAAGATGTCATACATGATACAATCCAAATCTAAGGATGTGGATTCTAGTCTTTTCCACTCTGGATTGATCAGAATGCTAGTCTCTGAGGAATTGGGTAAGAAAGAGATTTCATGGGAGCATTTTGTTGTTACTTCTCATTTCAATTTGGATCTAGCATCAACTCCTCAATCACATAATGCAAGTCATTTATCACCCACCAGTGCTATTAAAGCAGGGAGCAGTAGGAAGAGAAAGGGAAGATCCCATGTTCAAGTTTCAAAGGTCAACAAGCAGGTCACAGGAGCTGAGGAGGAAGCTTGTCCTTCCCCACAAAGACATTTTTCACCACCTCCTCCACCAGGGTTAGAAGAGGTTCCTTCTTCTACCAAAGATACATCCAAGAAATTGAAGAATCTACTCTTCCCCTCTTCTCCTCCAGCAGCCAAAATCATGGGTAAAATACCTTTCACAAGGTCATCAATTCCTAGGGAAGTTGTTGAAGAAAAGTCCATACCAGAAATCCCTGTGCAAAGGAAGAAGAGTAAAGGCATTGAAAAGCCTGAGGAGAGAAAAGAAGAAATCCCTGTGCAGAGGAAGAAAGGTAAAAGAAAATCCACCAAGAAACCTGATGAGGTAGATAAGGCAGTTCCCATGCAGGTGGAAGAGGAGACTAAGAAAAAACCTATTGAGACTGTGCATGTCACTGCTCCTCCTGACAGTCAGACCTTCAAAAGACTTATCAGGAAACTTAGAGATGCAAGAAAAGAGGTGGCTCAGTTGAAAATAGAGGCCATGTCTGATAGGGTGAAAATGAAAGAGCTCATGGATGGCTACAACCATACCCTTGACTTGGCAAGGTTTGCAGCACAAAAGGCCCAACCCCTTCACAGGAAGCTCCAAAACTTTTATAAGTAGAATAGGGGTTTTCAATCTTAGAATAGGAAACTCAAGGCAGAGGTGCAACATTTTCAAGATGAAGTAGCTCAAAGAAACTTGCAGGTATTGGTTGAAGCTGCCATTAAGAAACATACATCAACAGTCAAGGAGAGCACAACCCCACTGAAAAAGATAGTCATTGTTAAGAAGAAGAAGCCCGATGTGCCAAATGAAGATCCTCCTTATACCAGAAAGAGTGTGAGGTTAAGTGTCAAGGTAACAAAATACTTGATGAAAGGTGAGCCCCATTTTTGAGGATGTTTCCTTTTTGAGAGGGAAAACTGCTTTTCAAATATTACCTCTTCCATCTATATAGGCTTATAAGTGTTTAACTATCAGAGTTTTGCGATTTTGTGAAGTGCTAACTCCCTCTGTGGTAAAGTGCACTACCTACAGTATTGCCAAGTCACCTAAATATAATGGTTTTGACATTATGTAAGGCCACTATTTTCTCTACACATGCTCAAGATTGGAGGCGCTGCATTTTTTGATAGTGCTACCTAAACCTGTACACAGACGCAACATAAGTGGCACTACTTAATATCTTGCAGAGAATAAACCTACACACAGGCGCAACACAGTGGTGCTACGTAAAGGCACTACCTAATATTTCACAGAGAACAAAGGTTGGCACATAGGCGCAACACAATGGTGCTATGTAAAGGCCGTACCTAATATTTCATAGAGAACAAAGGTTGGCACACATACGCAACACAATGGCACTACCTAAATGTGATACCTTTTCTACTTGCCCAGTTGTGAAATACGCTACTCAAATTGCTACCTAAAGAAGCTACCAACATGCATCAGGGATTTAGGAGGGCTAAGCTAACAACCTTTTGGATAGATGATGATGGAAAATATTGTAGAAACAACAACTGGCATCATGAGGATAACCACGTGCTCTTAAAAGACACATGGAAAAATAGAAGATGCGCAACAAAAGAGAATCAAATCAGTTTGAAGCTTGGTTGGATTAGTCACAAACATTTTCCTTCTTTATAGCATAGGTTGTTAAATAAGTTGTTAGATCAAATAAATGTTTAGATATTATCAAGGGAAGGAGGCTAGCTCGTACCTCCAGTTGTTGCCTCCCTTTTGTTATAAATAGATATATCAATTTCTTTAGTAGGTTCGGAAGGTTGAGAAAGGCTCCCTTAGACTTTAATATTTTGATGAAGTGACTGTGATGTAGCTATGTACTGGACTTAATACTTTTTGGTTAATAGAAATCAACTTCTCTTTCAGTTTCTTTTCTTTCTGATGCTAATTGTTTATGCCTTGAATGATTCACATGAATGATTGTGGTG
Source organism: Picea engelmannii (assembly GCA_009831015.1). Classification (NCBI taxonomy): domain Eukaryota; kingdom Viridiplantae; phylum Streptophyta; class Pinopsida; order Pinales; family Pinaceae; genus Picea; species Picea engelmannii. The sequence goes on from ML781822.1 coordinate 328,083, forward strand.
ATGTTATGGTGGATGTTTGATCATTATATTATCATGATGTTTATTTAGCTTCCTTAGTTTCTGAGTTCAAGAAGATCTTGTGTTAAGATTTCTTCATTAGGCTTTTGTACACCTGATGTTTACAATAGCCCTTACATTCCTCTCATTCAATTCTTCCCTCTATTCATACTTACTCCCAAACTACTGATTGAATTTAGCCAAGAACTTGATTGTTGGTGCATGCTAGCTCTGTTTTCTGAGTTGGAACATTATCATTTTGAGTATTTTTCCATTTGACCCTTTGAACACTCTTATATTTCACACATAACCTGATGGGTACTGGGCTTTCCTTCCATACAATATGAAGGTGACTCCTAGTGCTAACAGATTCCTTGCCAACTATTCTATCCTTGAGGACTTGGCTCAGATGCCATGTGCAATGTCAGCCCTATAGGTGCTACAAAGTTTCCCTATGCAACGAGTTTCTTTTTCTTCCACAAGAGGGGATATTGACTATTTGAGTCAGCTCATTATCAAGTTCAATGTTGCAGAGGTGAAGCCTTGTCTTCCCTATCATGTATACTTCCAAATTAATGTTGTGTATCCAAAACAAATTATTGGAAGAATTGTCATTGATGAAGGTGCTTCGACATGTGTTATGCCATTTTCTTGCTGGAAAGAAATTGGCTCCCGTGAGCTTACCCCATATCCTACTCTTGTAACTACATTTGATGGATGATCATTTAGACTGCACAGTCTCATTTCCTCTTTTCCTTTCTAGTTAGGGAGGAAGACCATTTTTGTTGAAGTTAAAGTAGTTGACACTTCGCTCGACTATAACCTTTTGTTAGGAAGGAGTTGGAACTATGCGATAATGACTATTGTCTCATCAGTTTTTTGAGTTTTTTTGCTTCCCTCATGAAGGGAATATAGTAACGATAGACCAGATGTCATTAAATTTCTTAGACTCTGCGACAAATCATTTCTCGAAGACTCTCAGAAGGAAACTAAGAGAATTGGTGTTTGAATGTATCCTTCACTTATGAGAACCTTCAATTTCTCATCACCAATTTTGTACATTCTCTACCCCATTTAACTATCAAAATTTGAATCCCTCGGTCCTCGTTACACAGGCAGGTTCATTTAGAAAAATTCATTTTGAAGATCCGTGGGGTTTACCCTCACTGTGTGAATTGGTGGTAGGTATTGTGCATGCTGAGATGGCCATGCCACTATCTGCAATAGAGATTGCTTATCAAGCAATATAGCAAGCTACTGCAGACTCTGATCCGAATCCTTCATGGACATAAGAAGACGATAAGTTTCCATAGCCCACTTGGGCACAAAATTATTCTACTTATCTTGATTTCATTGAAATTGTATTTCCTTCTAACAAAGTTATTATTAGAGGAAATTACAGGGCTAGAATGACCATGGGAGGATCTGGATCATTGATCACATTTCCTTCCAAAACTCATTCGAGTCGAAAACAAAGAATTTCTATCAGCTATGAAGGCAGGTGTCGATCAATCAATGAAACCATTGGAAAAGCACAATGTTTATGCTTAAGGGAACATGGATAATATATCAAAAACTATTTCGATCAACATCTCTAAAACCCCCAATGTCGTAGAAAACATTTTTATCGATAAAAAATATTCTTGTGAAGAGATATGTGTGTATTACTCTATATTTAAAGAGTTCTATTATGTGCTTCCTGGTGCTATGAAAAAATTCCAGGAATTGATCCCCGCATTTTTGAACATGAGATTTGTACTTACAAAAAAATCAAGCCTATTCGACAAAAGTTACAACTAATAAATCCTAGGAAGGAGGAAACTATAAAGGCTGAAGTAGAAAAGTTGCTTAAGGCGGGTTTTATTTACCCAATTTCTCTTACTAAATGGGTATCAAACCCCATTCAGGTAGACAAAAATAAAGGATCCTTACACGTTTGTATGTATTTCCATGATTTGAACAAAGCTTGTTTGAAGGACAACTTCCCCACACCTTTTATTGACCAAATCATCAATGAGTGTGTGGGAAGAAAAAATGTTTCTTTTATGGATGGATTTTCTGGATATAATCAAATTCAAATCTAGCCTAAGGATCAACATAAAAAATAATTCATATTTCCTTGGGATACTTTCACATACAAGAATGTGCCATTTGGCCTAAAAAATGTTGTAGCTACATTCCAACGGGCCATTTCATTCGCTTTCCATGATTTGAACCATATTCTTGAAGCGTGTAATGTACCCAACCAACAAACATGGTCATGTCATGAAAGAAATCTCTTTTCATCAACTCTGATACCATTTTAGTAACATACCTAGCCTTCATCTAAGCAACAATACGGGTGGAATTCACATAAAATGAAAATTCTACTAATTAAAGAAAGTATTTTACTGTTAGTCGATTTACTATAGCTTACAACTACAAATTAAAATAGATTTAGCTATTGTCTTTAACCACAAAAAGAAACATCTACAACATGCTTATAATCAACATGAATTGAAACTAAAAAAATCATTACAACATCATAACAATCATTCTCATTCACATAGATTTCATGCACAACAATTAAATACATAATTTGACACAATACAAGGATAAAACACTCATCTTTTCACAACAGTTGTGCAGCCAGCTGCTTGGGACGAACATTCCACCCAACCATAGACTGACTATTTCAAATATTAACATCTAGTCACCCATGAGCTGAGGCTAACAATCCACAAAAGAGGGTGGTCTCTCACAGTCCCTTCATAGCTATCCCAATTTTCTAGCAACTCTCTTCCTCTTGACCTACCCAACCCAAGGAATTCACAATTATTTTATCAAGGTTAACCCATGGGATGTACCATCTGTTTATCAAGGCTAACCCAAGGAATGATCCATGCATTTATCAATGTATCTCTGGCACAAAAATCGAGGAATATCTCAGTTGGGAACTCAAGGGAAATGGCTACTAGGAAAACTATCAACAAACAACAACAACCACTTGTCGTTTCAGTGCAACTCACACATGAGTTCACTCTCCCATCCTGACAAATAGGCTCTTTAGTTCTCCACCTCCAATTCTCTCCAGTTACTCTCCAATAACACTCCATAATTTTCCCTCTTCGACTACATCAACTTCTCGCTCTATTTTCTTGCTCCATGTCCCCTTCCCATGCACACACTTGACTAACTGAAAAATTCCCCCCCAACCCATATGGATTTCCTCTCTTTGGCTTGCCTTTCTTGACTCACACTCTTCCCAAAGATGATTGTATTCAACCCCCATGTTCCCAATAACTTTGGGATGTGATCACTCACACCCACCCTATTACATGTATTCAATGATTGGATTTGGGAACACTCAATCATAAATGGGAATATTCATATACAAATAGAAAATTTAGGGAAAACGAGTTTTATTAATATACATGGGTATTTTGTCCCTTGGACCCCTCTTGTCCATTATCCTTGACACTCCCATATCTTGTGGATTTATTCAGCCGCCATCTCTTTTCCATGTACCCCTTTAGCAGCTGACATTACATTTTTATTAATAAGATGAAAAAATACAATTCACATATTACATCACTTGGTTGTAGCCACATGTTATATCTACATAATAATTAATTAGACTGGGGATTATAGTGGGGATGTTACATTTCCCCTCCCCTAAAATTTTTCACCATCCTTGATGCACTCTATGTCTATATACATATATGCAAATTTACATCACGATACTTAGAAAATAAATTCTGCAATTTTTACAATTCCAACAGCAGTTCCAACCAAAATATTATGTTCCTCTTAACTCGTTGACCCAAGGAATGCACCATTTGTTTATCAGGGATAACCCAAGGGGTGTACCATCCATTTATCAAGGATAACCTAAGGGATGTACCATCTGTTTATCAAGGCTAAACCAAGGAATGAACCATTCTTTTATCAAGGTCCCCAATGCAATTGGCCATGACACTGAGATGTGGTTCCGGAAGTCTAGTTGCTCAAAATGGATCCTTGCATTTTTTCTTCTTCAAAACTGTCAAAACTTTGTAGGTATTATGCCCGCATGTTTTCTTCATGCTCCCATGTAGCATCTTCAAGAACGTAGCAGGTCCATTGAACCTTTACTAGACCCATGACTTTGTTCCTAAGCACTTTGACTTTTCGGTCCAGGATGCGTACTGGTTCCACCCGAAATCCCCTTCATGCTCCACCTGGATCACATTCCAATAAATTATGTGGTTAGGATCAAGCACATATTTCTTTAACAATGAAACATGAAATACATTATGCACTCTCATGGATGAATGCAAAGCTAACATGTATGAAACTGGCCCTATGCTTTCTAACATTTCAAAAGGTCCAAAATATCTTGTTGCCAACTTCAGGAAACTTCCTAAGCTTAGCTAACTTCTCTTTTTCTTTACTTTTAAGAACACATGTTCTCCTACTTTAAAATATATGAAAATTGTATTCCTGTCTGCATAACTTTTCTTCCTATCCTAGGCAGTCTTCAAAATCTTCTTTATCTTTTCCATCTGATCTTCCATTTTCTTTAACAATTATGACCCAACAACTTCTCTGTCTGCTGGATTATCCTAACTCACTGGTGTGTTAAATTTCTTGCGATACAATGCCTCAAATGGACTGATTTTCAATGAGGCCTAATACCCATTGTTGTAGGAAAATTCAACTAAATGGATATAATCTTCCCACTTCGATGACTGATCCATCACATACATTCTAAGCATGTCCTCAATTATTTTGTTAGTCCTTTTTGTTTTCCCATCTAATTATGGATGATACATTGTACTAAGATTTAAATTTTTCCCACAACCCTTGAACAAACCCTTCCAAAAATTGGAAGTAAACTTTGCATCTCTTTCTGAAACTATTTCCTTAGGCACTCCATGTATCCTAACAACTTCTCTCATATAAATATCTACAATATTTTTTTCCTTTTGTAGTATTTACTAGAATAAAGTGTGTTTCCTTAGTCAATTTTTCCACCACCACCACCATGATGGAATCATGTTGCTTTACTGTTCTAGACATCTTAGTAATAAAATTAACCTTGACAACTTCCCACTTCCACTTCAGAATGGGAAATGGTTTTAGGAAACCTGTTTGGTGTCTATGTTCTATCTTTACCTTTTGGAATTCCAGACATATGGTTATGTAATTAGCCACTTCTTTCTTCATTCCTAGACAAAAATATTGGCTTCTTACTACTGCAATTGTTTTCTGATATCCCGGGAGCCCTGCATATGGCACATTATGTATCTCTTCCAACACTGCATTTTCCATCTCACTAGAATTTGACACATACACTTTACCTTTATACAAGAGAATTCCATCTTCTTTCATCACATAATAATTAAATTTCTGCTGAAAATTGCCTTGTTGTAATGTCTCTTTTATTTTTAAATAATTATGATCCGAATTTTCTACTGCAATAACTTTGTCTTTCATATTTGTCTTGTACATGCTAATGGATGCAATATGTGTTTCATGATCTCTCCTACTGATTTTATCAACCACTTGATTTTCCTTTCCCTTTATATACTTAATTTCGAAGTCATATTCACTCAGAAATTCCAGTCATCTAGTTTGTGTAGAACTTAGTGTTGGTTTCACAAACAAATGCTTCAGACCAAAGTGGTCTTTACTCAGCTCCAATTTCTTACCCATAAGTTAATGTCTCCACATTTTCAATGCATGTACAATCGCTTCTAACTCCAAGTCATGTGTAGCATAATTCCTTTCATGCTCTTTTAACTTTCTGGACTCATAACATACCACATGATCCTTTTGACTAAGGACTCCACCAATCCCTTCCTTCCATGCATCGGTGCACACACAAAAAAATTCATTTGGATATGCAATCTTCAATATTGGTGCACTTGTAAATAATCCCTTCAATTGTTGAAAACTCTCTTCACACTTGGAAGCCCATTCAAATTTCACTCTCTTCTTTTGCAAAGAAGTGATTGGACTTGCAATCTTTGAAAATCCTTTTATGAGTATTTGGTAATAACTGGAAAGACCCATAAATTATCTGATGTTTGTCATGTTATTTGGCGTTAGCCATCCTCTAAAGGCCTCAATCTTCTCAGGATCAGGTTATATCCATGTTGTTGATATTATATTCCCTAAGTAGTGAATCTTATTTTGGTAAAAGATGCACTTACTTAGCTTAGTGTATAACATGTGCTCTCTTAAAACTTGCAACACCATTCTTAAATGTTTTTCATGTTCCTCTTTTGATTTAGTATAGGTGAGTATATAATCTAAGAACACAATCACAAACTTGTCCAGGTAACCTTATTAAGTTGCCTAAAATAAACACACAACCTTAAGGTTCCATGCTTCTTCTTCACAAAAAGAACCAGGGCTCCCCAAGGTGACACACTTGGGTTTATATACCCTTTTTTTAACAAGTCTTCAAGCTACATCAATAACTCCTTCAGCTCAGGTGTACCCATTCTGTATAATTCAAATAAATGGATATAATCTTCCCCCTTTGATGGTTGATCCATCACATACATTCTAAGCATGTACTCAATTATTATGTTAGTACTTTCTATTTTCCCATGTGACTATGGATGATCCGTTCTACTAATATTTAAATTTTTCCCAAATCCCTTGAACAAACCCTTCCGAAAATTGGAAGTAAACCTTGGATCTCTATCTGAAACTATTGCCTTAGGCACTCCATGTAGACTAACAACTTCTCTCATATAAATATCTGCAATATTTGTAGTCTTTACTGGAATAAAATGTGCTTCCTTAGTCAATGTTTCCACCACCACCATGATGGAATCATGTTGCTTTACTGTTCTAGGTAGCTTAGTAATAAAATCAATCATGGAAACTTCCCACTTCCACTCTGGAATGGGAAATGGCTATAGGAAACCTATTGAGTGTTTATGTTCTATCATTACCATTTGGAATTCTAGACATCTAGTATGTAATTATCCACTTATTTCTTCATTCCTGGCCAAAAATATTGGTTTATTACTGCTACAATTGTTTTTTGATATCCCGGGTACCCTGCATATGACACATTATTCATCTCTTCCAACACTGCGTTTTTCAGCTCATTGGAATTCAACACATACACTTTACCTTTGTACATGAGAATTCCATCTTCTTTCAACTCATAATAATTAAATTTATGTTGAAAATTACCTTGTTTTAATGTCTTTTTTATTTTTAAATAATTGTGATCTGAATTTTTTGTTGCAATAAATTTGTCTTTCATATTTTTCCTGTACATGATAATGGTTGCATTATGTGCTTCATGATCTCTCCTAATGAGTGCATCAACCACTTGATTTTCCTTTCCCTTTATGTGCTTAATTTCATAGTCATATTCACTCAGAAATTTCAACCATCTAGTTTTTCTATCATTTAGTGTTGGTTGTCCAAATAGATGCTTTATACCACAACGGTATTTCCTTAGCTTGAATTTCTTACCCATAAGGTAATGTCTCCACATTTTCAATGCATGTGCAATCACTGCTAACTCCAAGTCATGTGTGTCATAATTCCTTTCTTGCTCTTTTAATTTTATGGATTCATAACATACCACATGATCCTTTTGACTAAGGACTCCACCAAGCCCTTCCTTGCATGCATCAATACACACAACAAAATCTTCATTTCGATCTGCAATCTTCAATATTAGTGCACCTGTAAATATTCCCTTCAACTTTTGAAAACTCTCTTCACACTTGGAATTCCATTCAAATTTCACTCCCTTCTTTTGCAAAGAAGTGATTGGACTTGTAATCTTTGAGAATCCTTTTATGAATATTCGATAATAACCGGAAAGACCCATGAATGATCTAAAATTTGTCACATTATTTGGTGTTTTCCATCCTCTAATGGCCTCAATCTTCTCAATATCAACTTATATCATTGTTGTTGATATTATATTCCCCAAGTAGTGAATCTTCTTTTGGTAAAAGATGCACTTACTTAGCTTAGCATACAACATGTTCTCTCTTAAAACATGCAAAACCATTCTTAAATGTTTCTTGTGTTCCTCTTATGATTGAGAATAGATGAGTATATCATCTAGGAACACGATCACAAACTTGTCCAGGTATTCCCTAAACACTCCATTCATTAGACACATAAAAAATGTTGGGGCATTTGATAGCTGAAATGGCACTACCGTGAATTCATAATGCCCATATATTGTTCTGAATGTTGTCTTGTTGATGTCTTATTCCCTTATCCTTACTTGATGATAGCTTGATCTCAAGTTAATCTTTGAAAATATTCTCACATATTTCAGTTGATCAAACAAATCATCAATTCTGGGTAAATGATACTTATTCTTTATGGTAACCTTATTAAGTTTCCTGAAATTAATACACAACCTTAAGGTTCCATCCTTCTTATTCACAAAAGGAACCGAAGCTCCCCAATGTGATGCACTTGGGCGTATATAATCCCTTTTTAACAAATCTTTAAGCTACATCTGTAACTCCTTCAATTATGGTGTACCCATTCAGCATGGTGTCTTGGACACTGGGGCAACTCCTAGCACTAAATCAATAGATAAATCAATGTCTCTTTTGGGTGGGGATCCGAGAATTTCTCTAAAAATGTCTTCAAAATCCCTCAAGATTGGTTGGTCTTCAATGAATTCCACTTTATTTTTGGTTTCCTCCTCCATATGGGATGCAAACATTTACCATCCCTTCATGAATATCTTCTTCAAATGCATAGCTGAAATCTCTCTAACAACTACAACTCTTGGAATTCCTTGAATCTTTCTTTGATTCCCTTCCTCATCAAGACATGTGATTGTATTGTTGTAACAGTCTAGGACAGCATGGTGTTTTTACAACCAATCCATGCAAATTAGACATTCATATGAATCCAATGGTATGATATTTACATCTACCTTCGTGTTGGGTCCATTCATGTCTATTTTAAAATATTTAACCAATTCATTGATCTTATTCTTAGTCCCCATGGCTAATTGAACTAACCAAGATTTCTTATGTTTTTTTCTTTGGAATTGAAATATTTCAACAATGTTAGCATTTATGTAACTATGGCTATCTTCAGAATCAAATAAAACTGCTATGGGATGGTTATCAATCTTAAATTCGACTTCGATCACGGCGGATTGATACTCTGTCTGCTTGTTGTACAAGGATCCATAAATACTTGGCATGCTTCCTCCCATGTCTTCCACTGTTTTAGCCTCCTAAATGTTGCATAAAATCCTCATTATTTCTCCTTTATGAGGGAAGTCCCTATATAAATCATTCCCCTCACATCCCTAACAATGAACAGGTTGTTTCCTTGGCCTTTTCCCAAATGAATCTGCATTATTTTTCTCATTTTGGGCTATCTGGCCTTGCTGACTTGGTTGGGAGTTATTTCTGAAAAGGGGTGGCTTAAAACTTTTCTTCCTTTGATCCCTTTTGTCTTGCATCTTGTCATTCCAAGCGTTTTGTAACATTGGCCTTCCTTTGCTTTGCTCATAAAGGTGTCTTTCTCTCCTTATGGTTTCTTCCAAGGTCTTAGGGTTATCATTGAATCTTGTCACTATAGAAGGAGGGAAACCCACTTAGAAACCTTTGGATTTTAACCTTCTCATCCTTGATGAAGTCAACATACTTCAACAATTCAAAGAACCATTTCTCATATTCCTCCATTGTCATGGTTCCCAACTTGAGTTCAAAGAACTCTTTCATCTTTCTCTCATAGTAATTCTCGGACAAATATTTCTCTTAGAAATTTCCTTTGAACTGCCTCCATGATATTCTCTTCTCATCGAGGTTCTTGGCTTGTTTAATTTGATCCCACCACATGGTTTCCTTTCCTTGAAAGTGGGAGGTGGAAATCCTAGCTGCTACTGAGGATGGGTAGTCATGCAGTTGGAAATATTTCTTCATTTCCAGCAGTCAGGCCTCTGCCTCTTCTCCTTTCCTGTGCTCACCATTGAAAGTAGGTGGCTTGATTTTCTTGAGTTCACCTTACAAGATGTCTAGCTCAGCCCTTATTCTTTGTCTCCAAATAGGAGACATACTTGGGCTTCTCCCTGGCCCTGATCTTGCATGAGTTCTTCTAGTGGACTACCTTGGAGAATGATGGCACCTGCTCATGCTTCTTGAATGCCTATCATTTCCATGATCATCCATTTTTCTATGGGATCTTGATGTTGATACTTATCTAACACTAGTTACTTCCTTGGTGCCAGAATCATTGTTAACTTTCTTACACAACATATTTAATCTCTGAAGTATCTCTTCTTGAGCATTTATAATCCTTTCATTATGTAGAATTCTCATAGTGACATGCCCTTGCCTATATCTTATTCCATTTGAATTTCTCTCAGCATTCCCCATGCTTGGATGCAAACCTTTGAACTCTTCCTCATGGCTCTAAGATCCTTGAGAATCTTCAATAACTCCAGTCCTCATATAGGAACTAAAGTATCTTTTCGTACTTCTAATTCTGCAAGAAATGTGCATGTAATAATTACTATTAGAACATGCATATTATAGAACATTTTATCAATTAGAATATAGGTTACTTATTTATCAATTTTCGAAGGACACATTGCATTAATTCAAAGTTTTATTTGATTGATGCATTCCTCCTAGAAAAATCTTTCCAACGACTGAAAACTTGCCCAAAATCAAGCTCTGGTTTGAAAGTTATATCCCTTTGAAGTTCTTGTACAGATCTACAACCTCTTCTGAGACCTGAAGTCCCGAATTCTCCTTTGTTGATCTATCGTAATGGATTCATCATGGATATGAGTCATATTTATTCTTCATACCTTCCATGAACCCACCACCAACACTTATTTTCTTTTCCCTTCGCGGAATCTCAGACTCATAATGTTGTAACCTTTCTTTCATAAGTCCGTCCAAAAAGTCTCAACACATAGTCATTTTTCCACTTCTTTGGACTCGCAGACTCACAAACTCATAATCTTGTAACCTTCCTTTCATAATTCTGTTCGAAAATTATCAACACTTAGTAATTTTTCCACTTCTTCAGACTCACGAACTCATAATCTTGTAACCTTTCTTTCATAATCCCATCTGAAAAGTCTCAACACATAGTCATTTTTCCACTTCTTTAGACTCGTGGACTCATGGACTCATAATATTGTAACTTTTCTTTCATAAGTCTGTCTAAAAAGTATCAACACTTAGTCATTTTTCCACTTCTTCAGAATCACAGACTGGCGGACTCACAGACTCGTAATCTTGTAACCTTTATTTCATAAGTCCATCCAAAAAGTCTCAACAATTAGTCATTTTCCAACTTCTTCAAACTCGTGAACTCACAGACTCATAATCTTGTAAAATTTCTTTCATAAGGCCATCTGAAAAGTCTCAACACTTAGTCATTTTTCCACTTCTTCGGACTTGCGGACTCGCAGACTCATGGACTCATAATCTTGTAACCTTTCTTTCATAAGTTCATTTGAAAAGTCTCAAAACTTAGTCATTTTTCCACTTCTTCGGACTCGCGGAATGATGGACTCACAGACTCACAATAGGTCCCAACACTTAGCCATTTTTCAGTCTTTCTGGACTAACAAACTAACACTTGGACAAACTTCCAAGATCTCATGCAGTTTTGTGGGAGTGACAGTTGGTCTGCCACATGGCTCCACATCCCCTGCCAACTATAATCCCGTCCAACATGTACATGCCACTATGACAACACATTTATTTATTATACCACATCATCTAACACATGGCATCCACTCCATGCCGATGTCATCATACGGAAAAATACCCAAATGTTTTCGATTTTCTTATTTTCGAAATTTCCAAAGGGTTCAACTCTCCACAATTCCCTTGAAATTCCTTTCAATTTTACTGCAGTAATTTCAACAAACGAATTTAAGATATCCTTGTTCCAATATTCCTCCAAGTAGTTTCCTGCATAGTCTGTAAATTTCACTTCTACGTTCCACTAATTGGCCCATCTAGGCTCAGTGTTGAAAATTGGGCTCTGATACTACTTTGTAACGTACCTAGCCACTAAAGTTGGTCATTTCACACAAAAAATCTCTTATGATCAGCTCTGATACCACTTTGTAACATACCCAACCACCAAAGTTGGTCATGTCATGCAAAAAATCTCTTTTCATTCGCTATGATACCATTTTAGTAACCTACATAGCCTTCAACTAAGCAACAATATGTGTGGAATTCACATAAAATGAAACTTTTGCTAATTAAAGAAATTATTTTACTGTTAGCCGATTTCCTATAGCTTACAACTATGAATTAAAACAGATTTATCTATTGCCTTTAACCACAAAAAGAAACATCTACAACATGCTAATAATAAACATGAATTGGAGTTAAACAACTCATTACAACATCATAAAAATCATTGTCATTCACGTAAAGTTCATGTTGGATTACTGAGAGGGGGGGTGAATCAATAATAGATAAATCTAATCCTTTTTAACCATATAATCCAAGTGTTATATCAATGTAGCATTATCATCCAATAACTACATAGTAAATAAGAAATAAACAAATGAACAATCATACACATACACAATACACCAGTGTTTTACGTGGAAACCCAAAGTGGGAGAAAACCACATAATTCTTTTTCTTATATGTCTTGAAGAATTACATTCATTGGAAGCACCAACTTCCTTTTTTTTCCAGTTGTAACTGGAAGAAGGCTCCAACCCCCTAGTTTCTCAGGCTACAACTTGAGGGAAGCTCCAACTCCCCAATTCTTTGGCTACAACCAAAAGGAGGCTATAACCCCCTATGTTCTCTGGCTACAACCTGAAGGTGGCTGCAACCACTTGTCCTTGCCTCGTCCAATCGCCCTAACGTATACGTAGAATGATGGAACCACTGTCACACTATCACTATGAGATATACCACTCTACAACTGTACCAACCTGTACCACTGGCCTGCAACCAACCTGTACTAATAACCTGAACCATGCATCAACCATGCATCTACCTGTACCTCAATCTATAATCAACCTGTACCATAAACAAGTGCATCAACCATGCACCAACCTGTACCAAACAACCTGTAATTAACCTGTACCATAAACAATTGCATCAACCATGCACCAACCTGTAGCTTAACCTGCAAACCTTCCTTAACTTTAACAACAAGAGACTAACATTTTCATCAAACTTTCTTTAGTCTCGCATGACTAGTTTTGGATTAGTCAACAACCCTAACCTGAAATAATCATAAATATGTACCTGCAATGAATAAAGATCTGAAAATAGTACACAATGTTCTTCAGTGTGTTTTATGCAATTCCTCCAGGTGTCACTACTTAGAACCTCTCAGAAAAGGAGTTATAGCAAAAATGACATACCTTGTTGAATTTTGTCTTATTCTAGAAAGAGACCTTGCAAAGCATGCCCCGCACAGAATATTTTTTGTATGAATCTGAAAATTTTACATAGCATACTACATACTGTACTCTAACCGACACATTTGTTCTTACTAAATTTGGATCTATTATGAAGAAGTTATGATGTTTTTACCTGAAACACCTTAGAAAGCATCATCAAAAGAATTTATCCTCCCTTGAATTCCGGTCTTCTTTACTTCACCTTCCCTCTGAAATTCAACTTAGATATCCTTTGGTTACCTCAGTCACCTGTAGATATTCAATATTCTCAAGTCTGATATAAAATGAGAGATCATTTCCTCTTATTTATACTCTCCAAGTAGCTTCCTTAGAAGCATCTTCTAGGTCACTTTGCCTACTTTCCTTATTTTAGGGTTAACCCACTTCTAATTTCTCCATTAAATTTATTATTTAAATATTTTATTTTGTATTCACTTTGAATTATAGTACACTCGTCACTTCACTTTATTATTTACCTTCTAAAATCTCTTAAACCACTTTGACTACTTTGACCTTTTGGGGTTTCTAGATGACATATGAGGGTCCTCCAACTTCGTAAGTCCATAACTCTCAAACCGTGAGGAGTTATGTGAAATTCCACATACCACCAGGAATGGAATGACATGTAATATCCATATAGAATAATATTACTAGGAAATATATCAAAACTCATACCATTATCCATAAAACAAACTTGGGTCCATTACCCAAACTTGGGTTCTCCAACTTCTCATGGCCATAACTCTCTACCCGTGATGATTTATGTAACGTTCCACATACCACCTGAACAGAATGACATGTACTATCCATATAGAATAGTATTACCTTAAAATATATTAAAACTCATACCATTATACATGAAACAACCTTGGGTCCATTACCCAAACCTTTGTGCTACCATAGTTCGCTACCAGACTTTCTTCAAGGGTTGACATCAATGACAACCAACCTTAATCAACAATTCATGCACAACAATTAAATACATAATTTAACACAACAACATGATAAAACAGTCATATTTTCACAACAGTTGTGCAACCAGCCTTGTGGGATAGATGTTCCACCCAATCATAGACCGATTGTTCCAAATATCAACAATCAGTCACCCCTGAGATGAGGCTAGCAATCCAAAAAAGAGGGTGGTCTCTCACAGTCCATTCACAACTAATAAACTCTCAACGCAACTGATATTTTCCTACAACTATCCTGATTTTTCCACCAACTCTCTTTCTCTTGACCTGTGCAACCCAAGGAATGCACCATTCTTTTATCAAGGTTAAAAAAAGGGATGTACCATCCATTTATCAAGGCTAACCCAAGGAATGAGACATTCTTTTATCAATTTCTCTATGGCAAAGGCATGTAGGAAAATATCAGTTGGGAATTCAAGAGAAATGACTATTAGGAAAACTATCATCAAACAACAAAAACTACTTGTTGTTTAAGTGAAACTCACGCAAGAGTTCACTCTTCTGGCCTAACAATCAAGCTCTTCATTTCGCCACCTCCAATTCTCTCTAGTTACGCTCCAGTTTATCTCCATAATTCTCCCTCTCTGGCTACATTAGCTTCCCACTCTATTTTCTTTCTCTCTATCCCCTTCTCATGCACACACTTGACTAACTGAAAAAATTCCCCCCAACCCATACAAATTTCCTCTCTTTGACTTGCCTCTATTGACTCACACTCTTCCCAGAGCTAATTGTACTCAACCCCCATGTGCCCATTAAATTTTGGATGTGATCACTCACAACCACCCTCTTACATGTATTCAATGATTGGGTTTGGGAACACTTAATTAGAAATGAGAAGGTTCATATACAAATAAAAAATTTAGGAAAAATGGGTTTTATTAATATACATGGGAATTTTCCCTCTTGGACCCCTCTTGGACCCCTCTTGTCCATTATCCTAGACACTCCCCTCTGTTGTTGATTAATTCAACCCCCATATCTTGTCCATGTCCCCCTTTAGAAGTTGGCATCACATTTTTATTAATAAGACAAAGAAATACAATTCACATTTTACATCGCTTGGCCGTAGCCACATATTATAGCTACATAATAATTAATTAGACCAGGGATTATAGTGGGGATGTTACAAAGCGTATGTGGATGATCTCACTACTAACTCTTGCAAGAGGGTAGATCATCCAGTACATATTAGGATTATTTTTGGAAGATGTCGTTACTATCGTATTCGGTTAAATCCAAACAAGTGCATCTTCTGAATCACTTTGGGGTGTCTGTTGGGTTTTATCATATCCAACAAAGGGATCATGGTTGATCCATTAAAGGTTGAGGAAATAGTTGAATTTCCTCTCCCATGCAATTTTCTTCAGTTATAGAGTCTTCAAGGAAAGGGTAATTTCCTTCGACACTTCATATCAAACTATGTGGACATCACCAAAGACTTTATGTGCTTGCTGAACAAAGGGGTTCCCTTTGTTTGGGATGAGTTCATGAAATGATATCTTGATGAGCTTAAGAAAGTGCTTATGTCTTCCCCTATACTCATTCCTCCTAACTATAGCATGAATTTCTTGTTGTATATCATGGTAGTAGAATCCACAGTCGACATGGTATTGGTGCAAGAGCATGTCATCTATTATCTCAGTCGTGGTCTCATTGGGCCTGAACTAAATTATTCACATGCTGAGAAGCTAGTCTTAACAACTATTGACACTATCCAAAGATTGTGACATTATATTTTACTATGGAAAACCACTGTAGTTGCATATGCCAATCCATTTCAATACATCCTCACAAAATGTATAATTTGGGGAAAATACAATAAGTGATTATCATTCTATAAGAATTTGACTTGGACTTATTTTTTCCAAGTCCAAAAAGTTGTTGGTTTTCACCTAGTTGATGTCGTAGTTTCCCTAGGAGGATGAAGAAACTGTAATTACATACTCGTTTGTAGATGAGAATCTCTTCCTTATCTCTTCCAATGATCCTTGGTATGGAGATATTCTAATATATCTCAAGACTCTAAAGTTGTCTTTGCATCATTTATGGGATGATTGACGTTGAATTCACCATCAAGCAAAGAATCACCTCATTGTCGGTGAGACTTTGTATCAATGTAGGGTCGATTCAATTCTTCAACATTACCTGACCCATGAGGAAGTAGAATCTGTGCTTAACAATTTCCATAGTGGAGCATGTAGAGTTCATCTATTTGGGTTGGCTACAACCCAAAAAATCTTGCATGTCATGTGATTTTGGCCAACAATCTTTAAGGATTGTGTTGAGGCGGTTAAAAGGTGTTGTCGTTTCCATATTTTTTCTCAAAAAATGTGTGTGATTCCCTTTTTCGTTATTTCCCATCGTCGCTATTGGCCCATTTATGAAGTGGGGAATTGATTTCACCAAATTACACCGTCCTTTCGCTAGGGGGCATCGTTATATCATAGTGGTCATCGAATAATTTACAAAGTGAGCGAAGAGCACACCTACTTTTGTGAATGATGGTGAGACAATGACCTTGTTTCTATTCAATTAGGTTATCACCTGGTTTGGAGTTTCGAGAGAGATTGTCATTGACCATGGAAGCCACTTTCAGAACCGAATGGTTTCAGATTTAGCATCTAAATTGGGATTCAAGTAGGAGCATTTGTCTCTTTATTATCCGCAAGAAAATGGCCAGGTAGAGGCTGTAAACCAGTCTCTCAAGACCATACTTTAGCATACTATCAATAAGAGTATATCTAATTGGAATTTGATGCTTTATCTGACAATATGGGCATACCAAAACTCGGTTAATACTTCCATGGGATTTTCACCTTTCCAACTCATTCATGGAGTGCAAGAAGTCATTCCTATTGAACATAAAATTCCTTCCTTAAATATCCTGATTCAACTTTTGCCTGAAATGACAGATTTAGAAGCACATCTTATTCATTTAGAGCAGTTGGATGAGTAATGTCGTGATGCTGCTATGGTGAATGAGACTCGCAAAAAGCATGTCAAGTCTTAGTATGACAAGTTTGTCTACCCAAGGGTGATTTCGTAGGGTGACCTAGTTCTGGTTTATGATCAAGACAAGGACACATTAGGGGTAGGAAAGTTTAATTCGATGTGGCACGATCCTTACATTGTGTTGCATGCCCTTTGGAAGGGAGCCTATGAATTATCTGATTACGAGGGTAATGTGTTGTCAGAGCCTAGAAATGAGCTCTACCTCAAGTAGTACTACACTTGAGCCTCGTTGCTCGGGATTTTACCTGTTGTGGCTAAGGTATTCCGAGAGTGCTTTTGGAATGGCTTCCAAAAATCATTCATGCTTCTCCGAGAAGAAATGAGTGTGTGTTTCTACTAATGTTAGTTGATTTCTTCGTGTGTTGTTTTTTATACAATTGGTAATTTTACCCCCCACTATTCATATATGTCTTCCAAATTTAAAATCTATGTTCCTTTTTGTTATACATTTGAGAGTTCAAAACTACCAATAATAGAACCAATGTTGTAGTCTAGAAGGTTATAAATCACCATGACTTTCTAATATAAAATATGGAAAACCCTCTTACACTAGAGTGATGAGGGTTGAAGAGGGTTGTTTATTAATTAACGGAGTGATGAAACTGACATGCGAAG
Organism: Picea engelmannii; assembly: GCA_009831015.1. NCBI lineage: Eukaryota > Viridiplantae > Streptophyta > Pinopsida > Pinales > Pinaceae > Picea > Picea engelmannii. Next base: position 346,068 of record ML781822.1, read on the forward strand.
GTACCATGACCTTCTAATATAAAATATGGAAAACCCTCTTACACTAGAGTGATGAGGGCTGAAGAAGGTTGTTTATTAATTAACGGAGTGATGAAACTGACATGCGAAGGTGGGCGCCCTCGCTGGTGGCCCAATTAGTCACCATATTACATATGTTACACTTTTTGTTCTTAGAAGTAAATGGTACATGGTCGTTATGCATTGAATTTAAATTAGGACTATTACATATTCTACCCTTCATTCAACGATACCAGAAGGAAAAAACTTTCCTTTTGTAAAAAAATCCTGTTCAGAACTAACTTTGAAGTAATATACTGTTCAAGTTCTATACGGTTTCAACTACCCAATTTGATGAGAGAATATCTGACGGGTGGATACTTTTCAATCATATCAAACGGCCTATGGATTTGGTCGACGAAACAATCTATACTAGAGAATCCTTTCAACATTAGTTGTCAACCTAAACAACACTATGGGATACAAACAAAGATATTTTTGGAGTAAGCCACACTCGTTTCAATCATGTTGACGTTTTGCACCAACTTGCCACAGTCCATCTTCCACATCATGACGGGCTTTCAAGCAAACAGCGGTTGCTTGTGAATTCAACTTTTGGAATGCTTATATGTCTCCACCATTATTTTAAATCTTGTGAAAAGCTGAACAAGCGTGAATTATTCTCATACATACTCGGACTGTCCACAGTAGATATACTCTCGTTATTTCTTCTTATCCAGACGGGCAACCATGGAAACAGAACTGTCTCAATGCATTCTTAATCATCAAGAAATACCTCCACTTCTCATTTCAATATATAAAAATATAAGTATCCGTTGGTGCTTGGTGCTCAAACTCATCCGTTGTATTTCCAACGCAACTGTCAAGCCCGGAATCCCGTCGCTTCCGTTGGACGTTGCCTTTCTTCCACTCCATTCAATAATGGGAATCATTAAACTAGCACAGCCACAATTACGTGGCTGATTAACCTCGAAAGGCATGTTAAAATGAAACGAGGTCAGCACAGAAATGAAACGAGAAATGCGGCCACCACTCTGTGCGAATATCTTAATATTTATCAGGTAGATGTGGCAATAAGTTAGTGAATACAGTAATTTTTAAACACTATTAGGTAAATTTAAAAAGTAAACATATAAACGGATGTCTTTATAACAGCTCGGAAGTTAATGGATGAAATCAGAGCCATTCATTTATTGTGACGACTAAGAATATTCTAGGCATATTTAATCTCGTCCATAGAAAATGTATTAAGAACTAAAAACCTATTAAATGTGCCCATTGTCAATAGGTGTACGCGTAACTAGCACAGCCACAATTAAAACAAAAATCAAATTCATTGTGGCTGGTAAACGCACAGAAATGCGGCCACCAAACATCAGCCAGCATAAACATGAAACGTCAAGATCTTACTTACCACTCTGTGTGAATACTTTAATATTTTTTAAGCATAAGTTAGTGAACACAGCATTATTAGGTAAATGTAAAAAATTAAACATAACAGCTTCGAAGTTAATGGATGAAATCATAGCCATTCATTTGTTGTGACGACTAAAAATATTTTAAGCATATTTAATCTCATCCATAAAAAACATATTAAAAACTAAAAACCTATTAAATATACCCATTACCAATAAGTGTACATCCTTCTACTTAATTAATGATTAGTCTCAAACCATCCTCACAATGACAATCACAATCGTGGTTGATTATATTTTCTCTTAAAAAGCTCGATTTGCTGATTCTTTCCAAATAGATTTGCAAATCTCCCAACAATTGCGAAGACATAATCAGATAATCTCAGGTAAGGGAGTCGTTAGTGGGAGAAATTTTATTATTAAACTCTTGTTCTTTATAATTTTAGATCAAAATATTGCAAGTTGGATTGCGGATCACCTTTGCTGACTAAAGAAATCCGACTATTTGTTAATACCACGATCATCGAAAACTTGACCAAAATCTCCGTTGTGTCGCAATCAAAACAACCAGAAAAGTAAAGGCCTTTTTTGTGGCTTTAGAAATCCAATCTTAATCTTATCCCTTCCATAAGATGAGAAGACTTGCTTTGTTTGCAGGAAATCAAATGAAGCATCGAACTGAAGCCATCCATTCCTTAAACATTACATAAATATCCACGAGAGTGACGATTTCGTCCAGTGCATGGCTTCATCTTTCACTTCTAAACAGTTAATTTAAATAAAAGGTGAGCTACTCCTACCGGGCTTTTATATATATATAAAAGTTACGCTACTTCTACTTAGCTAAGCGATATATATATATATCGCTTAGCTAAGGAGAAGTAGCGTAACTTATATATATATATATATATATATATATATATATAAAAAAGTTATGCTATTTCTAGCGATATATATATATAGAGAGAGAATCGTTTGGGTAAAACTGTAAGAAACAAAACTGTTACAATGAGCCATCAAAGAGATCAAGGAATTTTGAACCCCCTTAACATTAGTCTAGGATTATAATTCACACAGGGAGGACACAAAAATTTATCCAAGAGAAGAATGAAAAAGTTCTACAAAACAAAATGGAGTTTTAATATGATATAAACTATTAACATAAATGTAAGAGTTCAATTTATTTATTTATTTATAGAATTTATTTTTCAGAATATACTTTTTATTTTTATAGAATTAAAAAAAAGGGGAGGGGAGTTTTAATATGATAGTAAAATATGATATTTAAAAATTATAGAAAAAATATACAAAGTTAGTTTAATATATCTAAGGGATTAGGTATTACTAAAGATATGATTCACTTATATATGATTCTTAAGAATTTAAGAATCTACTAAGAATCCTTAAGGATTTTTGTTTCAATATGGGTATTATTGTTATATTGATAAGACTAAGGTCATGATTATTAAATCCAATAAGATCACTTATGATACCTTCCTATATGACAACATCAATTTGGAGGAAGTAACTTCATACAAATATCTTGGAATTGATATTCACCACAAGCTCAATTGGAATTATAGCATTCAAAAAAGGATTATTTGGGGATGGAAAGCTTATTATGGGTTTGAAAACAATTGTAAATCAATTGATCATTGGAGTTGGGATAAGAACAAAATTATATTTGAGACTCTTATTATACCTGTTATTCTTTAAGGATGTGAAGTCTGTGGCTGTAGTATCTCTCGTGAATCCTCGAGAAAGATAGAACAATACAAAATAATTTTATAACCTATAATCTCAAAATTAAAGGAAATACACCCTATCCCATCCTCTTGTTAGAAACAAGTCTCTTCCCCATTGAGAGCATGGCTATGACTAGATACCTAATGTATATGAATAAGTTAAACAATATGGAAGACAAGAGGCTTCCTAAAATTGTTTCAAAAATCGAGTCGTAACGAGCATCGACTCAAGCGAGGTTGGCATAAAGATGTGCTACAGTACTATTGGGGAGTCATGGAAGACACCATTTTGTAGAATAAAGATACTATTAAAAAAATTGTCAAATCAAAATTTAAGGAGAAAATGCGGTGTGTTACAGAGTTAGAGGGAAAAATTAAATTAAGGTATTATAAGGATGTTATCAACCATAATCTAGAAGATCAAAATTATCTATCTGTTTTGCCAAGTGTAAAGAAAAAAATAAGCATTGCTAAGATAAGAAGAAATTCTCACGAGCTCCATAGTGAAACTAGGCGTTGGTCAATTCCTAAAACACCATGGGATCAAAGAGCGTGTCACTTTTGTGACACTAAGAAGGGTGAAGATGAAAAACACATTCTCTTAGATTTTCCAGCCTATACCCATATTAGATCTCATTTTCAAAATATTTGTCACACTACAAACCTTTCTAACCTCTTGTTGAGCTCTAGTTTTGTCATATTTTCCACCATACAAATACAATTATCATTACACATTCTCCCCGCATTTTGTCACTAATATATCTCTGATTACACCATAAACCTCCATTATCTCTTGTTATTCATCCTATGTGGTTAATACACAATTTTCCATATTTTTAGTGATTAACAGGATGATTATACAATAGTTTTGTCGATGATGGTTTAATCCTGTGTTTCTATGTCCAAGCAACATGTTTTGTATTTTTCAAGTTCCGATATATGCACTGTCCATGTTTTGGTACCCTAATTGCAGGTCATCCAGTACCAGAAGGTTCTACAGTCAACCGGTACCTGCACAGTCATCCGGTACTTGCACAGTCATCTGATACCCACACTCCATGTCATCCAATACTCTGCAGTGATTTGTTACTACCTTTTTGTTCATCTGGTACTAGCTCTCTGCCTCTTCCAGTACCAAATCTATGCCTCTTCCGGTACCGGATTGAGCCTATTCCGGTACTATCTCCATCTAATACTACCATTGCGTTAGTCCAGTACCCATAGTCGTGACTATGTTCATCCGACACTAAACCCTTGCCTACAATATTCTATTACTAACTATTCTAATCCGGTACCAACTGTGTTAATACGATACTAGAAATAATTCAAAATTTTGGAATACTTCTAGACGAAAATTGAGTACATAGGTTTTGTCCAGAATGATGTTTTCATGTGGACATGTGAGTCATAATTCACCCAACTCGCACGTGTGGACCTCCATCTCAGGCGGAATGATTCTACCAAAATTAGCAACAAAACTCAAAATGCCAACTTGCGCCTCAATTTCGGTGCATATGGGAGCATATCTTGCAAAACCGAAACATGGGTTTTTAGAAATATCATTCAGCTACAAAACCCAGAAACCGTTTTATAAATTTAAAATTGATTGGGAAGATATGGGTGGATCCATAACTCGAATCTGCCCAAATTGCAATAAAACCCAGTTTTTTTAGGATTTTATCTAAAAATGTAATATTTGAAATCTGAGCATTGGGATTCGGTCTCATCCACTCCTCAATGATTATTCATGTCTAAATAAGCCTCATATGGCTATGAGAAGGAGCCATTAGTTTCATGATTTTTTTGTAAGTAAGAGGTTTGTTCTTGTGAGGAAGCTTTAAGGAGTTAACTATCATGTAAAAACAGAGTTATTTTATCAAAATGGAGAATTGACTGTTGTTGATTCATTGTGCATTATTACAGCTTGATCTGATTGTCTTCAAGTAGGGTTAACTAGTGTGAGAAGGGCCCCTCATTCTGGTAACATCATGCTTCTTTCATTTTTCTTTTATAGATTAGATTCTAAGTGTGTTGTTTCAATCCATATGTTTCATTTGCAATTTATATTTAGTTCAATTGTTATTTTCATTTTATGATTTAAATCTAGTCTCTTACATTGGATAGGTGATAAACTCAGAGTTCATTGTTCCTTTGATTGTACACATAATTCTTATATTTCTTCGACCATACTTTGCATCGCTTGTTTATTTCCATTTCCAATCTCAAACCTCTGTTCTAGGATATTGTATTCGCATTTTATTATGTGTTGGATTGCTTCCTACAAGTTGTCTTCATTGACTCATTTCCAGCACTGTTAAGTAGACATTATACATATTTAAGAGCAGAGGATTCATTCATATGCGTCAAGTGTATGCATTGTTTCTATTCATTCATAACAATTCTAAAACAAATTTCTTCTCTTGCAATCCCCATTTGGCTCTTATATCAGATCATTGCCCCTTCATTGAAACCAATTGTATGCTTGACTGATCATAAAGATACTTCACTTCCATTCCATATGCACTCACCCATTAATTAAACATTTAACTTATGAAAATCATGGTGTCCAACCAGATTTGAATTCATATGAAACAGATTGCAGAGCTAATTCAACTTACTTCATTATTTCCCGTGTAGATTCATCTTCTTAAAATAATCATTTAAATACATGGGGGATAAAATACTCTTCATTTCATTTCAATCTTCTCTGTTTATCATGGTTTTCTGTTTTTAAAAGAGTTGATGGTTTTAAAGGATATTATTATTTACACAAGCCCTTTAAGAGAAGAACAGAAGCAAACATAATTTCCTAATTCATTGTGCGCTTAACTAAGTGTTTGTCATAAGGTATATATTCACTATTTTCTATTCTCCATTGTCTTCCCATTCTTATTTCTTTACGTTTGGTGCACTCACTTGAGGAACAATCTCTGAATTTAAAGCTTGATTTCACTGTCTTGATTTACTTTTTAATCTAGCTTGGTTTTGCATTGTTTTGTTTTTGCTTTGACTTTATTCCTTAATAGTTCAAATCTCCTTCTATTTCCCGCACTTGGTTTTATTTCCCATACCTTTGGATTCCTTTCAATTTACCTTCACATAGTTTCATTCACCAATAGATAGATTAAAGTTCTAACTCATGAGATATGGTCTTCCAGCGTTGGAATTCTTCCTAAGGTGTTAGTTTCTATTGTGAATTTCATTTCCGTTTGCTTGTTTCTTTCATTGAATTTAAGTGTGGATCTTCTATAGGAAATAATCATTGAAGGATAGAATACTTAAGTAAGCTACTCACAATTAATCACACGAACATCACCCCGAGTGCCTGAAAGACTGTGAGCTAAGCCTTTATATCACTAAGGTATTCCTACGTCCCAATGATGAATCCTTAGTGTTAATTTGATGCGGTGTGGGTTTGAAGATTGTTTTGCCGTCTTTAGATTAGACTAGACTAGGCTTTGATCCTGCGTTTCCTACGCCTATACCGCGAAGCTTACGAGCCCCGATTGATAATTAAATGTGGGAATTAATAGTGCATATATTTAGCCCAACATTTTGGCGCCGTTGTCGGGGAGGTGCTAAAGGGATTAGAGCATATGTAGGTTGTCTTTATTTCTCCAAAGCCTTGAGTGTTCCTTTCATGCAAGTGTGTTTCTTTTCATGCAAGCGTGTTTATTTTCATGCAAGTGTGGTGTGATTTTAAGGACGACTTAAGGGCAAAGAGAAGATGGTAAGACGCGAGGGAATAGCCCACACATCCACTTTAGTGGGGTTACTCCAAAGTTAGGTTGTCCTCTTCCTTTCAGTAGTTAGAATTTGTGTTTTATTAGCATTAACCATTTTTTTATATATATGAGAAGAGAAGCTAACTTGTGTGAATAGATAACTTGGTGACAACAGGGTCCAAGTAGCACGGTGACGCTTCGAGTATATAATTGGTTTTCTTACATTATTCTTTTAGTTTGCTTCTTTTTATTTCTTTAGGGTTTTTAAAAAGTTTTTGGGAATTATAAGAACCACTCTCTACACTAATCCATGTGTGAAACATGACCCATCAACTAGCAACACGAACTCAAAGATGATCAAGAGTTTAACAAAACCATCTCAAATCCTAGCAGCAGTAGATATCTCAATCTCGGCCTCTCAGGAAGAACAAATCTTGACAACAGTCAAGAACTTAAATGTCGCTTCACATCCACAAGAAGATATAGAAGTCTCCTTTGATTCCCTTTGCCAATCTATCAAGGAGACCGAAGAATCATGGACCACATTCGATGGAGAGCCACAATTAGAACCTGAGATCGAGGAGTTTTTGATATGCCTTTCTGAAGATCCTCCATGCACCGACGAGACTAGTTATTCGAAAGAATATGATATTCTTGGCATGATAGAGGGAGACATACAGAGTGGTCTAAATGAGGAAGTGAACCAAGAACATCATGACTATATTGAACAATGGTTCCAGACGACAACCAGATTGAACCACCACTCTCTTCTTCAACAACTCTTCGCATCATCATCAAAGCAACTAGTTCTTCGTACTTTGGTATACATTAAAGCTTATCTTTCAAACCTGAGTATGAATGTCTACACCTGTTATGCACATGGTTACATTGGAAATATTCTTACACATGAAATTTAATTTCTTGTTCTTAGATAGGATAGAGTAAAAGTTGCATGTTAGTTAACCTAGTTCTAAATAAATGCAACATCTTTTCAAGTTTCTTTTCAAATAAATGAAATGAGATGAAGATAATATTGGTGATCTAAAATCAAAAACCAAAACAACTTAAGATATTTCTTCTTCTTATTACATACAGAATTCTGACTATTAATAATAACAGTTGTTCATAAGCCTAATCTTTAAAATATTATGGGGATTTACAAAATATTTAAGGTCTACATAATGATATTCATAGGTAACTTGTACATCCTAGTTGCCTATCAGAACTTGTTATTCAAGCATTCTTATCAAATAGTAGCATGAGAGTGAATGAAACTTCTACTTGTGAGGGAACACAATATTATATGGAGAAGATGAACTTGGGGACTAGAGACACCTTTAGGTCATTCTCTCATGGGCTCATCCACCACACATTAAGTAAGTTTGACCATGATATGTCTTTCGACTAATCTCGATACATAAGTCTATTTTTCATACGAACAATGTTTTATGGGCAATCTATAAAATATCTTCCCACCCAATACCATCCCATCCTATAAAAAGGTTTTCAAAGATTCTCTCCCATTCACCCATGCGAAAGAAACCTATAAATTTTATCTTAAGGGTAATTGGGACAAGAGCCTTTGATGGAAAATGTGTGTCAGAGGCTAACCCATCGGGATACTGAACAGGTCTCCTGGTAGCGGGTACCAGCCTGTGGTATAACTAGGCAAACCCATCAGGGTACTAAACAGGCTCGTGGGCAATGGGGCATTCTACCTAGGAAGGATATTTCTTAGATGTCAAAATTACCCCATCGGAGTACTGAATAGGCTTTCTGGCAATGGGTTCTGATTTTGATATCTTTCATTATGCCTAATCTATATTTTTCTGTATGAACAATATACTTGTGTAAATCGTTAAGAAGAAGCATGCATGGTTGAACAAAAGGTTAATGAACCTCATCTAATTGTGATTTGAGAATGTCTGTAAGATGGTATTAAGACCCCGTCATTCATACCTAGGATGTCATTGTCCTAGAGGTGGGACCCATAAGTGTAGGAGTCTAATAAACTCAAATGTGAAATTTATCAATATTACTTGAATGACATAGATTCTTTGAGAAATTAAACAAGGATGACTGGTTTCCTATCGGTTTCTCATTTATTAAAGACCACGTATCTCCTCATGTTCTCTTGTTTAAGGATAAGAGGAAAAATCCCCCATCATAATTTACATGGTTTCTTGAGCATACAACTATTAATGATTGATGAAATTGTATGTAATAAGTAATTTAGAAATTTCCTTTATGCTTGTAATATTTTAAAATAAATTTCATTTCCGAATTTACAAGCATGAATACAGTAAAATTTTTGGTTGTTTCTTCAAGCATGGCATCAATGTATATTTATTCTCTCGTAATAATAGTATCGGTTTAGTTCTTTTAGATTTTTCTGTTCTGGTACTGCTGGTACAAAAACCAGTAGGTTCTTGTACCAACAATACATAAATTTAAATCTTTTTCTAGGGTAAGTTTTGCAGGATATTTTCAGTAGCTCTAGCATACTTCATTTCTCTCCTTCAATCAACATGCATCAGTTCCACATAGTCCACTTTTAGCTTGCAGAAATTTTATGTGCTAATGAGAGTTTGCATGAGGACATGCAAACCAACGGGTTTGGGGGTGAGAGAGAGAGACATAAGGAATCTCATAAGATAAACATTCATCAACTCTCTCCTAGATATTCATCAGTTCACAGCCTTGCTCCACTTCATCTTCAAATTTCAGCAGTCTACATCATGATTTTGGAGACATTTTGTCATGTTCTGCATAGTTTACACTTCAACATGCATTAGAATTCAAAGCAAGGGTAACTTGAGGTAAAAATGGTACAAATATTTTTAATTTACTAAAAACATGGAAAACATGATGCATAACAACTATTACCCACTCCACACCCCACTATGCATTATCACAACTACTCAATAAACCCTCCATCTTCACTCCACTTGTCATAATGAACAATATACTTTGATGATAAGACCAAGTAATGAAAATGAAATATGTGGTATACAAATACAAATAAACATCTATAGTGTTTTTTCTTTGTACATCATAAAGCATTCTTAAGCCATCTCAAAGAGGATGAAGTCATTGTTGCCTATCCAAGCAAAGAACCACAAAGTAAATATTGGTCTTAAAATTGATGTCCAAGTTCATATGGCCACCATCACCAACATTTTATAAATCCATATGCACACCATTCACCATCACTCTAATACCTCATCCACTGCTTGTCCTCCATTTTTACGATAATTTTGTTTCTCTGTTTGAAATCAATTTGTGGTAGTTTCTGTTAGGACCACACAATGTACCTTTTTGCCTATACTTTTTGCCACTATTATACTCTTAATCACCCATATTCAAACTCATACTATCACTTTATCTAATCATTCCAAAGGTATACAACGTCCCTTCTCATTACTATACGTTTAATCTGTTTTGCATAATATTTTACATCACTCTCGTACTTAACCATTGATTAGAAATGTATAAGTGTTCAAACTGCAGATTAGCATTTGAAGCCTGTTGCTGAAACACAGAGCTGTTACACAATCCAAGGTCGCAGATGCTGAAACACAGAGCTGTTACACAGTCCAGAGTCGCAGATGCTGAAACACAGAGATGTACACAGTCCAGAGTCGCAGATGCTGAAACACAGAGGAAACCGCTAGAACCGACGATGCTGAAACAAAGAAGAAACCACCAGGACCGACGATGCTGAAACACAAAGCAAGCCGTTACAGTCAGCGGTCAAGCACCAACCATCGCTCCTACATACGAATGCTGACACATCAAGAGCGCAATTCACGTGGCTGAAACAACCCACGAATTGCGATGCTGAAACAACAATCAACAACAACGAGAAGAAGTTGTTACTCCAGTCGTAACAACAATACCTCATTCAGCACATGTAATAGTATTCTGTTGCACGGGACTAGGACATCCTATTCTGGTTTAGAAAGTAGATCCGACTAAAGATAGGACTCAGATACACATTGTAATTTTTGATCAATTGTATCGAAGGGGTTCCCTCTTTAAATAAGAGGAAATCATCATTCGAGGGATCCAAGTTTTATGTATTGAAAAGATTCAGAGAGAGGGACGTACTTCATTTCTAGATTGTAACATGATATCTTGATAGATGAATAAAAGACTACTTTGAGTATCCTTCTCTAGCTTTCGCGTTTCAGGGGAATCTTGTGAGAAGGGAGGGCCCACCTTCTTCACAAGATTCACCCATTAGTTTTAGAAGTGTGTTAGTACAATCTCTGTTTATGATTTGATTAACTTTTGTTTGATGAAACACTACTTTTAATGAATTCCGCTTTGCTGAAACACTACTGAACTCTGTCTTAGTTTATTGAATGAAATTCGTAATTCTTTTTAGCAATCTTGTGTGATGATTTTATGAGGCTAGCCGGAGATTGGGTTAAGGGTTCTTGCTCAGAAAGGAAGGGATCAGAATATCCTGTTCTCTGTAGATTTCGATTACTTCTGCAAGTGTGCTAGCCAAATATTGGGTTAAGGGTTTCTTCTCAGAAAGGAAAGGATCAGAATATCCTGTTCTCTGTAGATTTCAATTACTTCTGCAAGCGTGCTAGCCAGAAACTGGGTTAAGGGTTCCTGCTCAGAAAGGAAGGGATCAGAATATCCTATTCTCTGTAGATTTCGATTACTTCTACAAGTGTGCTAGCCAGAGATTTGGTTAAGGGTTCCTGCTCATAAAGGAAGGGATCAGAATATCCTGTTCTCTGTAGATTTCGATTACTTCTGCAAGTGTGCTAGCCAGAAACTGGGTTAAGGGTTCCTGCTTAGAAAGGAAGGAATCAGGAGATCCTGTTCTCTGTAGATCTCAGTTATTTTCAAAAGTATGTTAATTAGGGATAAGGCTTAAGGTTCCTTCTTAGAAAGGAAGGAATTAGATGGCCTTGTTCTTTGCTAGATAGAGTTAGCTTTCTCTGCATTACTGTTTTCATGAAAGAGTGTTAATCATAAATAAAGTACTGAAGTCTCTGTTGAGAGTAAGGGTCCCGTTCTCTGGTTGCAGAATAACTGTTCTTTCCTGTTGCAAGTGTTATTTTAATGTAATCCAAGATTCTTTAGATTAATCTTTAAGATCTGCAATAGGTAGGTTTCTTTCCTGTGATTTAAATCAGAACTTCAGTTCATTCAAGGCAAGTGTGATTAGTATAGTTTCTTTTACTACAACTCTAAGTTGCTTTTGGAATTGAGCATATATAGTGCGTGGTTATCTTTGAAATAAACAAACTTCCCTGGGTTGACAATTCATGTATCACTTGGTTGTTTGAATCAATTAAGCAATTAGAGTGACCAACATTTTGGCTCCGTTACCGAGGAAGATAGCTATAGATTTCAAAAGCACTTATGATTTCTTTTCTTTAGATAAAAAGATTGCATGAAAGACCTCAAAGACACTAACCCTACAGGTGGCAAGGGAAAAGGAAAAGGAGGAAGAAAGACTTACATTGACGAGATTTTATCAAAGTTTGAATCTGCTGCTCAACGACCAAACCTTCGAAAACAAAACTCCCAGCCTTCATTTCAAGCAATTTTTGGAACTGGGAAAGGAGTTTGGAGTCCCGAGACAATCCAGAAGCTAGTAGGAGACATTGAGGATAGAGCAAGTGCAGCAGGGGAGAAGACAGAGGAAAACATGGATGAGTACAATGAAGAATTGCATCACAAAGAACAGGCAGGTCCTGAAGGAGAGGTAAAAGATGAAAACTCTTTCTCTACATTAGGATTTCCTATTGGCGATCTCCCTAGAGGAGCAGCCCCCATGAAAAACATTCCACTCTCAGCATTGCC
>ML781822.1:364696-427463 GCA_009831015.1 Picea engelmannii
CCCGATGCTGAAACACCACTGTTCAACACTTTTCATTCTTCCCACTCCCAAAACACTACAGTCCGCCATCTCCTCACCATCCTTCATCGACGAAACAACACCGTCCAACAATTGTTTTGCCTTTTCTTTTATTTTGCTGAAACACCATTGTCAGCAACCCTTCATCATTTTTCCCGATGCTGAAACACCACCGTTCAACACTTTTGACTTTCTTCCGATGCTGAAACACCACCGTTCAACACTTTTGACTTTCTTTTGATGTTGAAACACCATTGCTCAACAATTATTCATCTAGCAATTGTTTCGTTCTTCTCTGTTGCTGAAACACCAGTTTTTCAACATCATCTGTCAGCAAGCTTTTATGCCCTCAGATTATAGTTCATTCTTCTTGTCAGCAAACCCTCGACACAATTCATCTATTAGATCAAAGGACTACCACAGACATGCACGATATTTTGTTTGCAGAACGAATCAAAAGGTAAGGCGAGGTATGTAAATTTTATGTAATTCAGTTAGACTATAGTTAATGGGAAGATCCCATATCATTATGACCACTCAAGTGCAATCATTACTAGCCGCACTTGACGGGAGGGGAGTACACGTCAAATCTTCAATACCATCATTTCAAACAAATTCACCGCCGTCACCCCTATTTCACCACCCTTTCGCACATTTGACCGCCATTTTGCATAACATCGCTCGGATAACTCACTCTGCGCAGAAGATGATACTCAAACTCTTGACGCTGTATCTTAACGAGATGATAGCCATGGGAGGATCTGTCATACGGAATGAGCCTGCCACCACAACATTGTTATAACACTATCCAACATCGTATCAAATCTTCCAGCAGGCGGGATGGCTCAATTACTTCCACAGACTTCAGGGGTATAATGAACAACAGGTCCTACAATTCGCCCAAAATCTTCAGGAGGACCATTCTGTCGTTGAAGGGCTCCAAATATCAGTAAAAGAAGAAGACATAGCAGAGGTCTCAGGCCTCCCTATCGACGACACTCGTATGTTCAGCCGAAAACATATCATTGGGAATGTTCAACATAACTTCTTCCTGCCCGAAGAATGAATTGAATTGAAAGGCAGGGGTGTTCAGCTCAGCTCCTTGCCACCCCCATGGCCGGAAGTTGCAAGGTTCATCAAACATTACTTGACCTGCGAAGGCCGATATCAGGTAGTTTATCAGCACTAATTTCTTTTGTTTTCTCATTTAAGGCATAACAGACGGGTCAATATTCCTTATTATTTGCTGGGCTGTTTGAAAAATATGGCACATTATTGTAGAAAGGCTAAAGATCCAACCCTTTCACTCACTCACCACCGTCTTGTCCAATTGCTCATCCACAGGGATTTTTCTCAACAAAACTGTCCACTAAATAACCCACCCATAAACCCCCAACCTGCTGCTGAAATTCCTGAAAATCCTCAGGAGCAGCAACTGCAAAACCCCCCAGACTCCCCCGAAGTACCCAATAGCCCGCCCACAGAACCAAACAGTCCAATCAATCCCCCTATCATACCAAATCCGCCGCATACCTTACCAGAGTCATCCACTCCCGCCCTTCATATTCTTAGTGATGACTCTGAACCAGATAATTCCTCCTGCCCCATTATTGAAGAAAAGCCTTCACGAAAACGAAAACAAGCTCCCCTCTTTCCACCCTTCTTATGGAAAAAGAGAACAAGAGCCTCAACAAAGCAACCCTTTAGTACCACTACCCTAGATCCCCCACCGATTCGACTAATACCCCGTACACCTCCAACCTCCCCCATCCCGGGATCTTTGCCTATTCCAGCCACGGGCACTGAAACACAAGAACCAGCTGCCCAGGATGCTGCGACATCATCTATCTCAAATAAAGTAGCTGAAACACAAGAACCAGCTACCCACTCAGTGGCTGAAACACAAGAACCAGCCATAGCTGACACACAAGAAACAACTACGGCTGAAACACAAGAACCAACCGCTGATATTGAGTTACAAGAACCAGAAGCCCATACATCAATTGTTTCAAATAAAGTAGATGAAACACAAGAACCAGCTGCTGAAATTGAAATTGAGATACAGGAATCAGAGACCCCGGGTGCTACGGCTGAAACACAAGAACCAGCCGCTAACATTGACATTGAGATGCAGGAATCAGAGGTCAAAGGTGCTGAAACACTACTCTCCTTACACCAAGAGGCTGAAACACAAGCATCAGCTTCCATTCCTGTAGCTACTCCACAAGAAACAGCTAATGAGGCTATGACTGCCACAAAAGAACCAATCATCTCTCAATCCAAACCAACAATGGCCGATGTCTTGGAAGAAAACGAGTTTTTAAAGTCTCAATTGGAAGCATATCAACAAGAATTAGCCAGGGCAAGGGAAGCATATGAAAAAGAATTAAATCTGTACACCTTAGCTCGAACAACAACCTTGTCAGAGGAGACTACAGAGAGCTTGTGTAAAGAATATATGTGTTTCCAATGTGGAGATATTTACTATCATGCAGGCTATAAGGTAATTCAAGTCCCAGTGCCAGGAGCAACCCCTACTCCTTCACCTTTTGTAGCCAAGGAAAAACCTGCTGCAACACAAGAACCAGTAGGCCCTCCCAAGCTTAAGACTGAACCTGCTGCAACACAAGAACTAGCAGGTCCTCCCAAGCTGAAAACTGAGCCCTGCATTGCAACAAAAGAAGCCCCTACCTTTGTCAACAAGGCTATACAGACAATGCCTATGGAGGAATTTACACCTCCCAACCAGATCAATCTCTCCACTTCCAGGGAACAATCTACTCAGACCTTATCTCATCCCACTACTTCCAATGCTGAAACACAGACTCAGTTATGAGATGAGCAGGCCGAAATACAAAAATGGAAGAAAGAGTATGTTGAAACACAAGCCAAAAACCTGCAAGTGCACAAACAAATATGGATAAATCACACTTTCTCAAATTGGGAAGCTCTAGAGCAGACACATGAGGAAGCTCGTGCCCTCAAGAAACAGAACAATGAGTTAAAAGGTAGAATGGCCCGAGTATTTGATTTGACACAAAAGCTATTGGCCACAAGAAAGCCATATTGTAACTACTCCTTGTTCCTTATGGAGCAACTCACATGGTTTCAGATCAAATCAATTATACAAGGCAAATCCTATGCACTAATACACCCAACAGACTTTGTCAAAACTTTCACAGCAACATCTACTAGAGATCAGCACCTCCTCTGTGAGGCATATTTCCACAACGAAGCCATCTGTGAGAACATGCAGCTGAACCTCAATCCTTTTGTTGGGGACATTCAGATTCGAGCGTTCACCTCCTTTCTCCTCAATCAAATCATTTGGCAAGATGATTTTTTGGCTGCCAAGCACAATGAAGATAATCGCCTCCTCTGGATAAGACCAGAACCTCAGAAGGCAACCACCTTTGTCACAGAATATTATCAGTTCTTAAAAGAACCAGGAGTCACTGAACATGTTCAACAACTACAATCAGCAGTACTCCAGGACTATCAGCACATCATCAGATCCATAGAGATTCCTGCCCTCCAGGCAAATAATCTGTTTTGGCAGCAATCCACTGAAAAGAGACAACAACACAATCCTTTTAATCCTACCAACCTTGAGGTAGCAATTTCCAGGGTGCCTAACTACATCCAGTGTATGCAGCACTGTGCTGAAAACTGGATAGGGTACCGGTTTTATTTTCCTATCCTCTGGTTGCGAATAGAAAGGTATCAAATCAAATATAAGCTGCCTAAGAAGACAGAAACAACAGCATGGAAAAGATTACAGCAGGTCCAAGGGTTCAGAACGCCAACGGATAGTACCTCCCAGAGCTACTGCTTGAGTAATTTACAAGATCAGAGTCGGTATTCAGACTCTGACTCAGAGTGACGTTGCCTGAGGACATGCAACACCTTGAGTTGGGGGGGATGTTAGGACCACACAATGTACCTTTTTGCCTATACTTTTTACCACTATTATACTCTTAATCACCCATATTCAAACTCATACTATCACTTTATCTGATCATTCCAAAGGTATACAACGTCCCTTCTCATTACTATACATTTGATTTGTTTTGCATAATATTTTACATCACTCTCGTACTTAACCATTGATTAGAAATGTATAAGTGTTCAAACTGCAGATTAGCATTTGAAGTTTGCTGCTGAAACACAGAGTTGTTACACAGTCCAAGGTCGCAGATGCTGAAACACAGAGCTGTTACATAGTCTAGAGTTGCAGATGTTGAAACACAGAGTTGTTACATAGTCCAGAGTCGCAGATGCTGAAACACAGAGGAAACTGCCAGAACCGACGATGCTAAAACACAGAAGAAACCGCCAGGACCGACGATGCTGAAACACAAAGGAAGCCGTTACAGTCAGCGGTCAAGCACCAACCGTCGCTCCTACATACGAATGTTGACACATCAAGAGTGCAATTCATGTGGCTGAAACAGCCCGCGAATTGCGATGCTGAAACAACAATCAACAACAACGAGAAGAAGTTGTTACTCCAGCCGTAACAACAATACCTCATTCAACACCTGTAATAGTATTCTGTTGCGTGGGACTAGGACATCCTATTCTGGTTTAGAAAGTAGATCCGACTAAAGATAGGACTCAGATACACATTGTAATTTTTGATCAATTGTATCGAAGGGGTTCCCTCTTTAAATAAGAGGAAATCATCATTCGAGGGATCCAAGTTTTATGTATTGAAAAGCTTCAGAGAGAGGGACGTACTTCATTTCTAGATTGTAACATGATATCTTGATAGATGAATAAAAGACTGCTTTGAGTATCCTTCTCTAGCTTTCGCGTTTCAGGGGAATCTTGTGAGAAGGGAGGGCCCACCTTCTTCACAAGATTCACCCATTAGTTTTAGAAGTGTGTTAGTACAATCTCTGTTTATGATTTGATTAACTTTTGTTTGCTGAAACACTACTTTTAATGAATTGCGCTTTGCTAAAACACTACTGAACTCTGTCTTAGTTTATTGAATGAAATTCGTAATTCTTTTTAGCAATCTTGTGTGATGATTTTATGAGGCTAGCCGGAGATTGGGTTAAGGGTTCCTGCTCAGAAAGGAAGGGATCAAAATATCCTGTTCTCTGTAGATTTCGATTACTTCTGCAAGTGTGCTAGCCAGAGATTGGGTTAAGGGTTCCTGCTCAGAAAGGAAGGGATCAGAATATCCTGTTCTCTGTAGATTTCAATTACTTCTGCAAGCGTGCTAGCCAGAAATTGGGTTAAGGGTTCCTGCTCAAAAAGGAAGGGATCAAAATATCCTGTTCTTTGTAGATTTCGATTACTTCTGCAAATGTGCTAGCCAAATATTGGGTTAAGGGTTCCTGCTCAGAAAGGAAGGGATCAGAATATCATGTTCTCTGTAGATTTCGATTACTTCTGCAAGTGTGCTAGCTAGAAACTGGGTTAAGGGTTCCTTCTCAGAAAGGAAGGAATCAGGAGATCCTGTTCTCTATAGATCTTAGTTATTTTCACAAGTATGCTAATCAGGGATAGGGCTTAAGGTTCCTGCTTAGAAAGGAAGGAATTAGATGGCCTTGTTCTCTGCTAGATAGAGTTAGCTTTCTCTGCATTACTATTTTCATGAAAGAGTGTTAATCAGAAATAAAGTATTGAAGTCTCTGTTGAGATTAAGGGTCCTGTTCTCTGGTTGCAGAATAGTTGTTCTTTCCTGTTGCAAGTGTTATTTTAATGTAATATAGGATTATTTAGATTAATCTTTAAGATCTGCAATAGGTAGGTTGCTTTCCTGTGATTTAAATCAGAACTTCAGTTCATTCAAGGCAAGTGTGATCAGTATAGTTTCTTTTACTACAACTCTAAGTTGCTTTTGGAATTGAGCATATATAGTGCGTGGTTATCTTTGAAATAAACAGACTTCCCCGGGTTGACAATTCATGTATCACTTGGTTGTTTGAATCAATTAAGCAATTAGAGTGACCAACAGTTTCCAAAGTGTCATTCCACAAGAAATAATACCTACACAAAAGAAACAATGTCACATAAATCTATAAGAAGAGTATCATAATTTCTTCACCTTGTTTGTATGAGGACATGCAAATCCTTGGGTTTGGGGGTGTGTTGAGCTCCATTTTTGTCATATTTTCCGCCATACAAATACACTTATCATTACACCTTCTCCCCTCATTTTGTCACTAATATATCCCTAATTACAACATAAACCTCCATTATCTCTTGTTATTCATCCTATGTGGTTAATACACAATTTTCCACATTTTTAGTGATTAAAAGTATGATTATACAATAGTTTTGTCGATGATGGTTTAATCCTATGTTTCTATGTCCAAGAAGCATGTTTTATATTTTTCAGGTTCCGATATATGCACTATCCATGTTCCGGTACCCTCATTGCAGGTCATCCGGTAATCCAAGTCGTCCAGTACCAGAAGTTTCTACAATCAACTGGTACCTGCACAGTCGTCTGGTACCTACACAGTGTCTTCTCTTTGTACATGATAAAGCATTCTTAAGCCATCTCAAAGAGGATGAAGTCATTGTTGCCTATCCAAGAAAAGAACCACAAAGTAAATATTGGTCTTAAAATTGATGTCCAAGTTCATATGACCACCATCACCAACATTTTATAAATCATTCTCCATATGCACACCATTCACCATCACTCTGATACCTCATCCACTACTTGTCCTCCATTTTTACGATAATTTTGTTTCTCTGTTTGAAATCAATCTGTGGCAGTTTCCAAAGTGTCATTCCACAAGAACTAACACCTACACAAAAGAAACAATGTCACATAAATATATAAGCAGAGTATCATAAGTTCTTCACCTTGTTTGCATGAGGACATGCAAATCCTTGGGTTTGGGGGTGTGTTGAGCTCCAGTTTTGTCATATTTTCCGCCATACAAATACACTTATCATTACACCTTCTCCCCNCATTTTGTCACTAATATATCCCTAATTACACCATAAACCTCCATTATCTCTTGTTATTCATCCTATGTGGTTAATACACAATTTTCCATATTTTTAGTGATTAAAAGGATGATTATACAATAGTTTTGTCGATGATGGTTTAATCCTATGTTTCTATGTTCAAGCAACATGATTTTTATTTTTCAAGTTCTGGTATATGCACTGTCCATGTTCTGGTACCCTCATTGCAGGTCATCTGGTACCAGAAGGTTCTATAGTCAACCGGTACCTGCACAGTCATCTAGTAGCTGCACATTCATCTAGTACCCACACTCCATGTCATCCAATACTCTGTAGTGATTTGGTACCACCTTTGTGTTCATTTGGTACTAGCTCTTTACCTCTTCCGGTACCAGATCTTTGCCTCTTCTGGTACCAGATTGTGCCTATTCCGGTACTAGCTCCATCTGATACTAGCAATGCATTGGTCTAGTACCCATAGTCATGACTGTGTTCATCCAGTAGTAAACCCCTGCCTACAAGATTCTGGTACTAACTATTCTAATCCGGTACCAACTATGTTAATCCGATACTAGAAATAATTCAAAATTTTGGAAAGCTTCTAGAGGAAAATTGGGTACATGAGTTTTGTCCAGAATGATGTTTTCATGTGGACATGTGTGTCATAATTCACCCAGCTCGTACGTGTGGACCTCCAGCTCAGGGGGAATGATTCTACCAAAATTAGCAACAAAACTCAAAATGCCAACTTGCGCCTCGATTTTGGTTCACATGGGAGCATATATTGCAAAACCGAAACATGGGTTTTAGAAATATCATCCAGCTATAGAACCCAGAAACCATTTTATAAATTTAAAATTGGTTGGGAAGATATGGGTGGATCCATAACTCGAATCTACCCAAATTGCAATAAAACCTAGATTTTTGAGGATTTTATCTAAAAATGTAATATTTGAAATCTGAGCATTGGGATTCGGTCCCATCCACTCCTCAATGATTATTCATGTATAAATAATCCTCATAGGGCTATGAGAAGGAGCCATTAGTTTCATGAAGTTTTTTTAAGTAAGAGGTTTGTTCTTGTGAGGAAGCTTTAACGAGTTAACTATCATGTAAAAACAGAGTTATTTTATCAAAATGGAGAATTGACTATTGTTGATTCACTGTACATTATTACAGCTTGATATGATTGTCTTCAAGCAGGGTTAACTAGTGTGAGAAGGGCCCCACATTCTGTTAACATCCTGCTTCTTTCATTTTTCTTTTATAGATTAGATTCTACGTGTGTTGTTTCAATCCATATGTTTCATTTGCAATTTATATTTAGTTCAATTATTATTTTCATTTTATGATTTAAATCTAGTCTCTTGCATTGGATTGGTGATAAATTCAGATTTCATTGTTCCTTTTATTGTACACATAATTCTTATATTTCTTCAACCATACTTTGCATCGCTTGTTTATTTCCATTTCCAATCTCAAACCTTTGTTCTAGGATATTGTATTCACATTTTATTATGTGTTGGATTGCTTCCTACAAGTTGTCTTCATTAAATCATTTCTAGCACTTTTAATTAGAGATTATACACAGTTAAGAGCAGAGGATTCATTCATATGCGTCAAGTGTATGCATTGTTTTTATTCATTCATAACAATTCTAAAACATAATTCTTCTCTTGCAATCCCCATTTGGCGCTTATATCATATCATTGCCCCTTCATCGAAACCAATTGTATGCTTGAATGATCATAAAGATACTTCACTTCCATTCCATATGCACTCACCCATTAATAAAACACTTAACTTATGACAATCATGGTGTCCAACCAGATTTGAATTCATATGAGACGGATTGCAGAGCTAATTCAACTTACTTCATTATTTCCCGTGTAGATTCATCTTCTTAAAATAATCATTTAAATACATGGGGGATAAAATACTCTTCATTTCATTTCAATCTTCTCTCTTTATCACGGTTTTTTGTTTTTAAAAGAGTTGATGGTTTTAAAGGATATTATTATTTACACAAGCTCTTTAAGAGCAGAAACAAACAAACATAATTTCCTCATTCATTGTGCGCTTAACTAAGTGTTTGTCATAAGGTATATATTCACTATTTTTTATTCTCCATTGTCTTCCCATTCTTATTTATTTACGTTTGGTGTACTCACTTGAGGAACAATCTCTGAATTTAAATCTTGATTTCATTGTCTTGATTTACTTTTTAATCTAGCATGGTTTTGCATTGTTTTTTTTTTCTTTGACTTAATTCCTTCATAGTTCAAATCTCCTTCTATTTCCCGCACTTGGTTTTATTTCCCGTACCTTTGGATTCCTTTCACTTTACCTTCACATAGTTTCAATCACCAATAGAAAGATTAAAGGTCTAACTCATGATATATGGCCTTCCCGCGTTGGTATTCTTCCTAAGGTGTTAGTTTCTATTGTGAATTTCATTTCCCTTTGTTGGTTTCTTTCAATGCATTTAAGTGTGGATCTGCTATAGGAAATAATCATTGAAGGGCAGAAGACTTAAGTAAGCTACTCACGATTAATCACATGAACATCGCCTCGAGTGCCTGAAAGACTGTGATCTAAGCCTTTATAGCACTAAGTTATTCCTACGTCCTAGTGATGAATCCTTAGTGTTAATTTGATGCAGTGTGGGTTTGAAGATTGTTTTGTCGGATTTAGATTAGACTAGACTAGGCTTTGATCCTACATTTCCTGCGCCTACACCTCGAATCTTGCGAGCCCCAATTGATAATTAAATGTGGAAATTAATAGTGCATATATTTAGCCCAACACCTCTTAACTCAACAAAAGTATGGTGATCCTGAAAATCTTCTCTTAATGTTTTTCGATCACAAAAACACAATTCTAAAGAATCAAAAGTAATCACTTACCCTCTTAAGGTCTGATATACCAATTCGGTCTTAGTGGACGTTAATCATCATCATCATCATCATCATCATAAAATATTAGTAAATAACCATATGAAATGTTGGAAAAAATGTTTTGATTCAAGTTTTTTGATGGTTATTAGAGATGTTACCCTCATTTCTTGGTACAAGTTCTTGGTACCAAATGTTTAACCAAATTATGATGTGATTTTAATTTGATTTAAAATAGTTACTTATTATAAATTATTACGTAGAGGTTTAATGGATATTTTCTATTATTTATGTTGTATGCATTCTTTTATCCATTTATGATTGCTTCACTTGCAACAATCCAAGTGTATAATTCATATGGGATTCAAAAACACTCAATAGTGAAAGTTATATCTATAAATATGATTTGTGTTCTTTTTATGTATACTTACAAGATGAGAGAAACACAACCCATCATCGGTGGGATAATTCTCAATTATAAAATATGAAGTGCATAATAAATGCAAGTGCCCAATTAAGCCCAAATAAGTGTGTGATTCCATCAAATGTGATCAGTATACAACATTACACTTTCTTACATGTATCCTTAAAATGATTGCTAGAAGAATGAACACATTTGGTAGATTGTAACGTCCTCGACCACCAACAGGTCGGGAAACATCACCTCGTAAACATGTTTTTCTTTGATGCCATTTTGTAACATCCCTGGCCACCAACAGGTTGGGCATGCTACCTCATAGAAATAACAACTATCATCTACAAATATATATATATATATATATATATATATATATATATATATATATATATATATATATATAGTACAAATACACAACATGTAAATGAATAGAGGATTGATACTTATATTTTAATTGAAGTACACCAACTCTGTGCAGACCTTCCACAAACCTCCCTGCAATACACCATGCTGCTCAACACACAGGCATGGTAATGGAAACAACAACAAATGGATGTGGGGAATGGTAATGACGGAGCAATACGCATGAAATCCGTAGGGTATAGGTTCCGCAAGGGTATCAATTCAGGCTTGTAGTAAAGGTTCAGGGTGGTTGAGGAATTCAACAATCGTTGAAATGATTGACTGCATGTTTGCTCAATGCATGAGTGAATGGGGCAGCCCATGAGTAGCCTCCTTCGAATGGACAGAAGGGAGAGAATGGTGAGAATGGTGAGAGTGCCCCCATAAATCTACATGTGTCTTGGATGACACTTGGCTCTCCAGGAGCATGTTCCTCTCCACTTGGAACTTGTTCCTCTTACCAAAGGAACTTAGGATAAATTAATATCCTCTGTACAACCTTTACAATAATAATTATATATTATTCTCTTGGGTTTAATCTCTTATGCTCAGCCATTTCCCCCCCAATCTCCTATCCTCCTCCCTTTCCCAACCTAGTTCAGCTTAGTCCCCCATACGCTTTCTTCGTGGTCGGTCTACATGCAACGATGTTGTTATATTAATAATATGAATATTTACATGTACAGAATATGCTCCTAAACTTTAACATCTAGGCTCTCCGGCCTAATAAACACATAAGCCTCCTAGATTATAACACTTAGCTCACCAACCTACAAAACATGTTACAATTCATGATTACAATTGGGGCTCAGCCTTGGGATATTACAATATCGTCCCTTTATTTTTGCACTGTCCTCAGTGCATCTTGTTTATACATATACAATTCAAAAATTCTTCAAAAAGGCTCTAAGCTTTAGCTATTGGAAGCATGTTATCCACCTGGTGCTCTACTTTTAAGCCCCAATTCTGGTGTTCATACTACAGGTGGAATTCAATTTCTCTATTCCATAGAGATACTTCAGGAAGAATTTAACTCATTGTTCCTTATTACATGCTTCAATTAAACCTCATTGAAAGAACTGACTGGCTGTAGATCCACAATGTTCCACTCAGCCTTAGATCTCACTGCTGATAAACTCTCAGTAGCGTATAACCCCCAAGCAGGGGCTATGACTCCATCAAGGAAATGGATTCCCAAGATAACCAAGACCCACAATCAATATCAACATGGTCTAGGGAAATGTACCAAATCTCAACAACACTCTAACCAATGGTCTCTCTTCCCCACATGCATGTACAACCCAAGGTAGTATGTGCCTTCACTGTTCAACAGTTCATCGGTTGCTCAACTTCCCTTCCAGGGCTCCAGCACATGCCAGACAAAAGGTCTCAGAGCACCGTGGCTCTAGGAGTTCCAACTGCCCTCATAGGTCTCTAGGTACCCTTCAGGCCTCATACCGGGGAACCTATCCCCACACTTCTCCCTCCATAGCTCCAACCCAAGGAGAAGTGTACACACACCCAGATCCATCGGGGATCAATAGGGTAAGACACGTTGTCTCCAATCAACATCTTTCGTAGAACTACTCTTTTCAATCAACATTCCAATTTTAATCAATATCATCTCATCTGCATCACGCACATGAAGTTATCATGAGATAATATAAAAGAATTAATTTAGGAACTCAAAATTAGTTCAAAGGAAATTCAAATTTTCCCCAAAACATGAAATTCTATTTCACAATTCTTCTTGGTTGTTTCCATATTAGGAATGCATCCTTCCTTGTGGTTTTCCACAAGCACCAATCTGCATATCATTTTTCCTGCAATGCTTCATCTTGCATACAACTAACAAATTTTTAGTATTTCCTGTACATCATAATTCAATTGCAATATGTACAAAACCTTATGCAGTGATCTTAGAATCGCCTACACCTAGAAATTCAATCACAATTACCCAACAATTTAACAAAATAGAGTGACTCATCATTCTATGCATGTGCATGTTGATAATTAATACCTGTAAGTTCATTACTTATTTTTCTGAACAATAAATTTTTTTGTAGTCAATGCTTATGTAAGATACGTTGTCTCCAATCAACATATTCCCTAGAGATACTCTTTGCAATCAACATTCCAATTTTAATCAATATCATCTCATCTGCATCACGCACATGCAGTTATCATGAGATAATATAAAATAATTCATTTAGCAACTCAAAATTAGTTCAAAGGAAATTCAAATTTTCCCCAAAACATGAAATTCTATTTCATAATTCTTCTTGGTTGTTGCCATATTAGGAATGCATCCTTCCTTGTGGTTTTCCACAAGCACCAATCTACATACCATTTTTCCTGCAATGCTTCATCTTGCATAAAACCAACAAATTTTCAGTATTTCCTGTACATCATAATTCAATTGCAATATGTAAAAAACCTTATGCAGTGATCTTAGAATCGCCTACACCTAGCAATTCAATCACAATTACCCAACAATTTAACAAAATAGAGTGACTCATCATTCTATGCATGTGCATGTTCATAATTAATACCTGTAAGTTCATTACTTATTTTTCTGAACAATAAATTTTTCTGTAGTCAATGCTTATGTGACTACTTGACTTGCAAATTTTTTGTTGCAATGTCTAACAACTACTAAAATTCCCTCAACTTCATGAGTTAACAACATTTCTGCTGTCAATAACAATTATTTCCATGTGATAATACATATGCATGTACTTACAAAACACATTCAACAATTTCATTTAAGTATACAATTCTATCACTTACTATGCATGAGTGAAATTCTCAATTCATATTTATTCAATGCACCTTGCATTGAATTACATAATGCTCTTTATGGAAATCATGTATCTCACCATCCATAAGTTGGAATTATGGCCAATGTCTTGACACATTTTCCACACACTTGCTATTGTCTTCCCAATTAACTGGATGCCTTCCTTTTCGACCCGAACACTACACCAAAAATATAATTATGTGGTGTTCATTAGTGTTAGCAAAAAGGTTGCAGTCCAAGTTTTATTTAAGGGTATGAAGCTTTTGGCACCTGTGTGGTTCATAACCTTTCCATATCCATAATTTTCCATATCCAACCATGTCTTGGTCTCATACATGACTAGCTTTACCAACATTCATTCCTATAACAAGTTCTTATCTTTTATTTCTTTGGTTATTACCCCATCACCAAATTAACATGACATTCTACTATGTCAGTGTGTGCATTCAAAAGATAAAAGATTTGATAACTATAATAGGCCTCTATCCTTTACCACATATAGTGGTATCTTCTTCATGTTAATGCCTTTCAATAATACCATATTGTGTATTATAAAATTCTATTAGAGAAATTCTTACCTGAATTTCTCTTTGGAAATTATGCAATATAATTTCAAAACAAAAATAGTTACCTACATAGCTGCCATTGAATGAATTTGATGTTACCTGACTAGCTGATGATAGTAGAAGTTTGCATGCTTCTTTAATTCAACTTATAACCAACACTTCTACTTTATGTTGCTTCCTTCCATATGAAACAACACTTGCAACATGAAACAATTGTTTCCTTTGTTTGTTCCAACAAGCCATAACATACTTGTTGCCACAGATATTGCAACAACTTCCTTCTCCATGTATAACT
The DNA here is from genome assembly GCA_009831015.1 of Picea engelmannii. Lineage (NCBI taxonomy): Eukaryota > Viridiplantae > Streptophyta > Pinopsida > Pinales > Pinaceae > Picea > Picea engelmannii. Next base: position 379,029 of record ML781822.1, read on the forward strand.
TTTCCTTTTTGATCCCATAAGTATTCAATTCTTCCTAGATTCCTGAATCTTCTTGTGCTCTCATTGTAGTCACTGTACATGATTAGTTTTGACGTGAGCACTTTCTAGCCAATCACTCTCAGTTGCCTTCACATTTCCAGTCACATAATAAGCTAATATTAACCTTCAACTTTCATTAATTTACTGGATCCAACTATCCCAACTCATACTTGGATGAATTAATATTCCAAACCAAGTTATTTTATAGACTTTGGATTCTTCAACATCCATTTACTTTTTTCGAACTAAACTACTTCAGCCTTTTTCTTATTGACTACCTTAGTACTTGAGGTTTCTTGTACCTTCTCTTCTCTTTGACTACTAGTGTCAAACTTGAATTGCATAGCCAATCTCTATTCATACTATAAGGATGCACATATGCCCCCTTTGTTAGCTGCATATAATTATTTGACATCCATCTTTCTTTTTTTTTGAGACATTTCTTTAGCTGGATTGTTTTTATTTCTCTGATAGCTACATCCTTGGGAATTCCTTGGATTGTTCTCATATTCATTCTTTATCCAGAAAATGGAATGCCTTGTGATGGTAGTCTAAGATATTATGGTGTTTTTCCAACCAATCCATACCATTTTAATAGTCATATGAACCCAAAGGAAAGATGTTCCAATCTGCGTTGGTGCTTAGCCCAATCATGCCCACTGGACCTGACTTAACCAACTTAATTAATTTTCTCTTGGATCCTCTAGCCAATTGTACCATCCAAGATTTCCCATGTTTTCTTCTTGGAAATTGCAATATTTCAACTACCTAGGAATCTATATAGCTATGACTAGCTCCCGAATCAACTAAAAATAGTAAATGCATGGTTATTGATCATACCTTCTACTTCAATCATGTGTGATTGAAACTCTTTTTTCTTGTTTTCTAGGCTGCATAGGTCCTTGGTACACTTCTGATGCAAACCTCCTCTTCCTCTCGGACTACGCAACCTCCAGGCCTAGGATTGATCAATTTGATGGAGTCATATTGGCTCTCAGGCTCATCTTGAGCCCCAAAACCTTATCCACAGGATTTTGTTTCCTTCCTCGTGCTCAAAATAGAGAATGAGGATCTTTTCAAAACCCACAAAATCCTTTAAGGTACCCTGTGCCAAGTTAGGGACCAATCCGATGATACCTGAGGAATTTCGGGACTTCTCACTCCACCTGGTGTAGGTATGAACTCACCTAACCTTTCAGGCACTTCTCTAAGCTTCCCGTGCTTCCAAATTCATCTTTCTGGCCCTATCCATTTTTCCTTCGGCGGTGATAACATATGACCATGGATATGACCAAGCGCTTACTCCACACTTAAGAGTTTTGGGCTTAAGGTGTTTTTAACTCACCACAATTCCAATCTCCCAAACACCGAACTCACAAAGTTCACAACTGACATGAGAGGGATCAATGGTCCCCGCTCTCTATCCAAATCAACGACCACAAATAGCTTTGGGACTCCATGCTTCAGTATTTCCAAAGTGTTCAATGCCACAAACCTCCATAGTGACAACTCTTCAGAGTGTCAGATCTTCTGACATATGTCCACGACTGTCAACGGTCATGATGAACTCCAGTGCTTTGGCCTTTAGGATTTCTCAACCCACGCGACCCCACTTTCCTATGAAGTGGCTATCCTTTGAAGTGAAGGATATGATGACACTTGTCCTCTATTGATGGATGGCACAGATTAACTTTGGCTCTCTGTCCTTCAATATTTCTTGCTCCACCCAACTCCATCTTCCTTCGGAGCGTTGATGCTTTGGAGTGAAGGATATGGTGACACCTGTCCCCTCAAGATCAATGACCTAGATCCACTTCAACTATCGACAACTTTGGAAGTTCTCCACCTTTTTGCAATGGCTCCCTCTGAAATGCAGGATCTTCTACCACGTGTCTCCAAACGACAGACGACTGAGATCTTCTCCGCTACTCCCGGATTTTGGGATTTTCGAAGTACCACACTTCAAATTCTATGGAGTTAGGGATCAATTGTCACATGTCCTCCTACACCAACAACTAGGATTTACTTCTGCACTTCAATCCTTCGAGAGTTTTTCACATTCCTCGATTGAACTATCTCGAAGTTTTGCTGCTCCAAATTTCATGATCTGTTGACACGTACTTTCGGGTGCCAATGAATAGAATCTACTATGACCTTCATAGCTTCGGTGATTTCTCTCTCTTGTGCACTCGAGCTCTAAATGATTGAATTTCATGAATTCCAAAGGACTTCAAGAATTAACCTTCATGAAACTTACCTGGATCCAAATACTGCCTATCCTTCATGCTCAGATCCAATGATCGGGATCTATCTTCCTCCTCTGCGCACTCCTCCTTGTCTGAAAGTAGATCTTTGACGGTCCAAAATAAATCTCACAGCCAATCTGATGGCTGTAGTAGAGCTCCTCTCTCCCGAGATTTTTTATTTCCTTCCAATGAAGGAACTTTGAAAATATTCAAAGGTTGCGGCCTTTGATTTTCCAGCGAGCCCAAATTCTTGGATCTCGACTGTGCTTATGAGAAAATGCTATCCCTCCTGAACTCCCGAACTGGAAGAAATTTTGTCTACGTGCACTTGCGCTATCTCTCCTGAGATTTGAACTTTCTCTAACTTCCAAAGGGTCTTAGCACTTTTCTCCCTCAAAGGATTCTTGTGCCCTCCTGGAACTCTGTTTACTCCTTGCACTGGATCTATGTGCACCTGGAAGAACTTACAGGGTTTTCAGTAACACTAGTTGTGCCTCCTCTGCCCATACTTTTATTACTTCTTTCAATGCGGTCTTCTCAATCAAGAATCCTCACAGTTCCTTCTCTAATCCTTTTTTTGTTCTTCAAACAAGAATTTAGACGCTAGCCCCCTTTTTCTTCGGTCCCCAAATCATGTGACTACAAGTTGTGACCAAGCACTACGATGATAGGCTCTTATCCGAAACTTTGATTCTTTGGAACTTCTGGATTTGGAGAATTTCACACCTTCTTATCTCATTTATTTTGAATGTCGAGCTGGCGAGCATGTGGAGTGGGGTGGATCTACAGTCCATGGCTCCTCAGTAACTGATGGTTGAGATTTACTATGGAGCTCCGACTTCGTGATTTTTCGAAGAACCGCTGCATAGATCTGCGGGAGTGCCGGACCGATGAATTCATAAACAACACATCAACAGTATATGCCTTCTTGTTAACCAACGACCACGATTAACTCTGGGATTCTAACTTCTGGAGTTTCGAACTTTCCATACTCTCAATTCTTCCATAGTGTCAAGTTTCCAGACTACCGCATATGCTGCCGCATGTCCTCTGTGATCAACGGTCGAGGTAGACTCTGGCCTTCGAGCCCTTGGGAGTCTTCATACTTAAAAAATTGTTGACCAATTTCCTCTAGAGTTCCAATTCTCTAGAATTCATGATATGACACCATGCATCCACTGTGACCATTAGGGGCCCCACTAACCATGCTCAATAAGAGTCCCACATGGTGGAATACTAGAAATGGACATGTGGCCCAATCATAAGGGTGACACGTGTCACATTCTAACTGGTATTTCAATCTTCCAAAGTTTCTTAACTCATTGACACGTGGAAAAAATCCCATGTTTCCACGTCATCCTAGGTGACGTCAGCAAGCCACATCACTTCAGGCCTTCAATCTTCAAGACTTCGAAATATTTCTCACCAACACACTTCAATTCTCCCAAATTTCGAACTCCCAAATACGTTGATCTTTCGACACATGCCTCCTTTAATGAATGGTCCAGATCAACTGCGGACTTCGAGAGTTTTCACTCTAGCACACTCCATTTCTCTCGAAGTGTCAAAATTTCAAACTGTTGTGAGATATACGACTCATGATCACTTGCGCACATATATGATGGATGAGATTTGTTCTTCACTATTGCACCTTACCTCTTTCTCTTGACTCAATCTAGCGGCTTTGATCTGTCTTCAACCGATCCAATGGTCAATCACTTTTCCCTAGATCTATGATGTAGATCCCCTCCGAGACTTCGGAGCTTCAACACTTTTTATCCCTTTTATGACAAGTAACTTCAAACAACCCAAGCGATGAAGTCCCGAAGGACTTCATTGCTTAACCACTATGCTAATTTTCCCCAATCTGGTGGTTGTGAAGGATCCTCCTTCTACCGAACATATCCTATGGTCCAAATTACAAACTTTGTGGCCCAATACCATGACTGTAGTGTTATCCTTCCTCTGTAGGTTTTCTTTAACTACTATACTTCTTGATCTTTTGAACACAGTCCAAGTGTTCACACGGTACCTTCCTGACACTCAGGAACGCTCTAAACTTTGAATTTTGTCCCTCGCGACAACAATTCACTCTGAAATCTTTGCTTCATTAACCGCATATCCAGCCCATCTAGGATCAGTGTTGAAAACATGGATCTGATACCATTTTGTAACCTCCCTGACCACCAATAGGCCGGTAAACATCACCCCGTAAACATATTTTGCTTTGATGCCATTTTGTAACATCTCTTTCTACCAACAGGGCAGGCATTCTACCTCATAGAAATAACAATTATCATCTGTGTGTGTGTATATATATATATATATATATATATATATATATATATATATATATATATATATATATAAACATACAACATATTCTTCTAATACATATATTAATGTGGAATAACAATAATCCTATACATACAACATATACATGCAATACTCATCAATATAGCATGTAAAAATACACAACATGTAAATGAACAAAGGATTGGTACTTATCTTTTAATTTAACTACAACAACTGCATGTAGACCTTCCACGAACCTCCCATCGATAGACCACATTGGTCATCACTCTCAGTAGTGAGTCACCCCTGAGATGGGACTAAACTTCACCTGGGTAAAGGGATTCCTAGGCTAGGTAGGTACAACAAGAAGTTGCACAGTATAACAGGAAGGATTTCCCTCCAAGGAGCCACTTATTCCCACCGCTCACAGACTCTCATTCCCCACATGCCTGTCCTACCTTAGGAGTATACACCTTCACTGTCACATAGTCCATCAACTTCTCTACATCCCTTTTTGAGGCTTTAGAAATAGGTCAGACGAAATTCTTATATACATGTTGCTGCTACTGGACTCCCTCCAGAAGAACTCACTTCCTCAACACACTCTCTCACCTAGAGATATTTTCTCATAGGCATGAAAACCCGCTTCTTCAATATAGGGAAACCTCTCACCTGGAGAGAGTATCTCAGAGGCCTGAAAACCTGCTTCTTCACTCCTGCTCCTCAACACATGAGTATGGTGATGGCAACAGAAACAACTAGACGTGGGGTACGGTAATGAAAAAGAAATACGCAGACAACTCACAGGGTACATGTGTCACAAGGGTATCAATTAAGACTTGTAGCAAAGGTTTAGGGTGGTTAAGGAATTAAACAATGGCTGAAATCACTGACTGCATTCTTGCTCAATGCATTAGTGAATGGGGAAACCCATGGCCAGTCTCCTCCTAATGGCCAGAAGGGAGATAATGGTGAGAATGGTGAGAGTGCCCCCATAAATATGCATGCATTGTGGATGACACTTGGTTCTCCAAGAGCATGTTCATCTCCACTTGGAACTTGTTCCTCTCCCCAAAGTAACTTAGGATAAATTAGTATCCTCTTTACAGCCTTTATAATAATATTTATATATTATTCTCTTAGGTTTAATCTCTTAAGCTTATCCCTTTTTCTCCCAATCTCCTAGCCTCACCCCTTGCCCAACTATTATAGCAATATTTGCCTCACCATTGCTATCTTTTTTTTGTTTGTTAATTTGTGCGGGACCTGTTGGCTACGCGATTAACCTGTGGCTTGAGAAACCGCAACTCAGGGGCATATAAGCCGTCAAAATCACCCGGGGATCGCACCCGGCCTGAGCCACACCAACCCTTAACATGGTTGGATTTTTTGTCCCCGCAAGTTTCGAACCGGTGACTTTAACATCACGGAGTGGCTTAACAACACACTCCGTCACCGACTGTCCTACACCTTGGGGACTCACCATTGCTATCTTGCACAGAGGGCCTTTTTCCATTTACCTATGCAGACTTATCATCCCCTTTTGATGAATCCATAGCTAAAAATATACATTTTTCCACATATATGCTCCCTATCTACTATGAAAGATGCGTATACACTTGTTGATCCACTACAGCCCACGTACATCAGGATTTGTGCTGGAAAATAAAAAATGAGGTCGAGTTTCCATGTCATGACAAGAGATCTCTGATCCTTGGCCTCCATATACTGGAAACATTCTGAATCGACCCTTTAGTTTCATTATGAAGGCTATAAGAGCACAATTTCGACCTATGGAAAAGGGGGAGAAAACATTCAACTTTGAGAGAAAAGTTACTCTGGAGAAATTACTTCATATTGAGTCTACATCCCTCTATCCCTCAAGTATGAACACATTGTTCAACCCCCAATCTCTTTCCCTATTGTTGAGAGGACCTCATTGCCTCTTTCCTATGAGCTTGCCTTTGGTGGAGGATTGAAGTGGTGGAGACCCAGTTGGAAGGAACTTGGTTTCTTGGTTTCGAACCGTGTCGACATGAAAGTTTGTATCGTTGTCACTTCTACTGATCAATTATTAATAGAAATACTCCTTTCCTATCCTATTGATATCTTGCAAATATATGATTATTATCCATAGGCGTGTTTGTAATGTTTATTAATGGATTATGCTATCTGATGTGCTAACCCCTTTTACATTATCATTGTATACTTGCTCTGCTTGTTTGTTGAGAACTTCTTGCAAGTATAAAGATTTGGGTCAATGTGCTCAATGGTGGAACATCATAAAACGTTGGATCGAGGTAGGCCTCTTTCTTATATTGCACATTAGTTTATATAGCATATGTTGGAATTGAGTTGATTTCTGCAGTCATACCTATCTGTTTTGGTTTACCCTTAGCCATAGCGAGTTTTTCCCTTGTAACTGAAATGGCGACTCCACTGGGGAGAGATCTTCCTTCTAAGGGTTGAAGTACTTTTTCTTCTTACATTTCTCTTTTTCCTTTGTGTTTCTTGTCGTATCACTTCTTGACATGTCCTGTTCACTCTGGGTCTGAGTTTTTAGCCTTTTTCCCTTGCTTGGCCTTATTTTTGAAGCATATACACCCTTTTTTCCTTGACAGACGTGTATACAGGCTTGTTGTCTCACTACAAGAAGTGTATATATGCTTTGTTCTCCTGAGCATTCGCATATACCACTTCCCCTTGCTTGTTTGCTTGGTTTAGTGACTGTTGGGTGGGATTTGAAGATTGTTGAGCCTTCTTAGGTCTCTATAGTGTCTGTTGAGATTATCTGGGATGACAGGAAATCTGTTTGGAGTTGAATTTTTGGGCAAAGTCTTTCTCTTTGTTTTCCATTTTTGATTTGTCCTTGTTCTCTGGGCTGTTTGCGTGGCTGCCTGGTATTCTTCTCGAGTTATTTCTTTTATACACAGTAGAATTTATATATCAGGTCGCTCATTAGTCCATGCATTTTCTTTTTAGTATATTGAAAATACAAAAAAATAGGCATTTTGCATTGGTTGGCATTTTTCATCTTTGAATCTGTATCATTAGCTTAGCACATTTAGTGAAAGATTGAATTTTACTTTTGAATTGCAGAGTTGAAATTGAATACTACACTGTTCTTATTGGCATATCATTCATTGAAAATTTAAAGATAGAATTTGAATTATATCCATATATATTTTATTTCAGAGTCATAACACCATGAGTTTCACTTCCATACCTTTTTGAGTAACCATGGCCAAAACAATTTACGCTTTAAACTAAAATTGATTAGACACAATTTTATTTTTTAGGGTGCACAAACTAGCCTAGGATTTAGTTCCTTGGAATAGGATCTTGTGAGTAAACTTCTCCAAGGAAATTAAATCAACATATGTGTCTGAGACAGGGAGTTGAGAATTCCATTGTATAATTGGTAATATCAGGAGGCTCCGCTCACACCGGAGTTAATCACGAGGTCGTGCAAAGTTAGTTGAAGGGATAACCCCTGGATACTCACCTAGCGTCAAAGATATTTCTATGGATTTATTCATATTTGGGGATCTTTCTAGTACCCATACCTCTGTGAGAGGTAGTGATTTCAAGGTTTCGAGCTTTGCTACCCTTCCCATACAGTGATCTGGACTTACGACTGCTCGCCTGTGCATTAGTTATACAGTGGTTTATTAGTTGCTTGACTTAGGTATCTCATAGGTTACTTGAAGGGGTTATTCTACTTGTATATTGAGTCAGATAGGGGTCGGACAACACACAACCTTTATGGAGGATTACCTCTTCGGGGGATTTGACCGACTGGTTATTAAGCCCACGAGGGCCCCTATAACTGATTATGTTACCTCCAAACTTTAGCGGGGAGTCTCAGGTCCCTCTTGGACGAGACATACCTTCTTTAACGAGCGAGGCCACTTAGCCACTTTAGCCCGTTTGCATGCATATTGGCCGTTTGACTTTTTGGTATGCTCTTTGATCTTTAGTTGACCATAGGATTTCGTGCTGAGTCTTTGTTATCATGAATAGTGGAGTTCCTTTTGCTCCCTCATTTACTGCTACCCCCCCATTACGTTCATGGGGGAAAATCCATCTGCTTTTTATAATGGTATGCATAATCATGGTACTCAGTCAATGCCTTGGGTCTCTGATCATTTTTCTCATGGCATGTCTGATATGTCTTCGCACTTGCCATCCTCTATCTCGCCTCCTTATGCGAATACAAGTTTTGGGTATGGGGGCATCATGCCTCCTTCTTATCCTTTTTAGTTTGGTGGGAGTCATATCCTTCAAACACCTCTTACAGTAGGAGGTTGGAATTTTCCTTCCTACAAATCCACTATGCGAGAAGTAAGTGCCCAATTAAGAAATCATTCTACTTGTTACACTCAATCCACTTATCCTTCTTCCACTATGTCGGTTCCTACGAACACTTTTTCCATGGAGGACATCCGTCTTCCCTCTGGTGTTTCATTCGGGGGGAATTATTTTTATGAGATGGGAAACCCCCCTCACAAAGTTCCTTCATCTAGGGGCAACATATATCCTCACGTGAGTGACCCTTGTCATATTGCTTTATCTTCGCAAGCGAATTCCTCAATGTCGATGCCCTTACAACCCTTTATGAATCAGTATGCAGGAGGATCCTATCCTGTTGGACCGGGATGGGGTGTAAACCAGGATCCTTCCTGGCCTACAATTTCTCAGAACCAATCTTTCCTTGGACCTTGGTCTCAAATGCCGCAATTCACCACTGCCATAAGTCCAGTCACTGCATGTCATACTAGTGTTATATCACAACCTCTGCTAGTCATGTTGGAGATTGGTCGACAACCTCTGCGAGTCATGTTGAAGACCTGCAACCAGTCGTTGCAAGTCATGCTGGGGGCACAAGTCCAATCACTACATGTCATACTGGCATTATATCACTAACCTCTGCTAGTCATGTTGGATATTGGTTGACAACCTTTGCAAGTCATGGTGAAGACCTGCAACCAGCCGTCATAAGTCATGTTGGGGGCAGATTTCTGGTCACTGCTAGTCACACTGCACATTCATCACCAACCTCTGCTAGTCATTTTGGGGATTCATCACCAACCTCTGCTAGTCATGTTGGGGATTCATCACCAACCTCTGCTAGTCATGTTGGGGATTCATCACCAACCTCTGCTAGTCATGTTGGATATTTTCTACTAGCCTCTGCAATTCATGCTGGGAGCATGTCACTAGCCACTGCAATTTCTGTTGGGGGCATTCATATGATTGAGAATCCTAGATGTCTCAGATGTAAGCCTAGATTCCTTTGCAGGACTTGTAAAGGAAGTCCCCTTACTCGTTTGTGTCATGTTACTACTGGGATATCAAAAATGCGGAGCTCACCTAAGGGCCCTTTGGGTTCTATGACATCTATGGTGTCACAACACACTATTCCTTCTTTGGTTGATACAACAGTCATGCCGATGCAATCTTCGACTGAAACCCATTTCCCTTTATGGGTTGATGCATCCTTTGACCTTATTGTCTCACATCCCGTTCAACTTGTGGTCGTTTCGATGCAATATTTGATCGACACCTCTCCTACGTTCGGGGTTGATGCGTCTCTTGACCTTGTTGTCTCGCATCTTGTTCAACCAATAGTTGTGTCGATGCAATCTTCGACCGACAACACTCCTATTTTTTGGGGTGATACACCTCTTGACCTTGTTGTCTCGCATCCTATTCAACCAATGGTTCAGGAAGTGGTCGTATTGATGAAATATTCGATAGACCCCACTCTTCTCTTGGAGAGTGACAAGTCTAAGGAAGCGGTCGTGCCAATGCAATTTTTGGTCAATCCCGTTCTTCTAGTTCTGGTTCTATACCTTCTATGCCATGTCCTTAGCATTTCTAGTACTTCAACTTCTAAAGAAGAGAGATTTTTACTCTTCCTGAGTTCTCTCCCTCCAAGTCTTGACTAGTTTCCCTTTGATTGGGATGGTCTTGTGGGGTATCTAATGCCTCCGCCTATGTATTTTCTAGGAAAAGACATTATCTGATATAACACGGAGACGATAACCTATGTTATCACTTTTACCTCCTCGACTTGGAGATCTTTGGGTATTCCCAAGCTTGTGTCGGCTCTTCGTAAGAAGCCGACATTCCACAGAAGGTCCGCACAGGAGCCTTGGCCTCCCCCTTGGCTTTCCGCCTATAATCTTCTAAACGAGTCTCAGTTAAGCTCTTTTCCGACTCGTCTAAAAAATGAAAATATCACCGAGTGATTTGTCCCTTTCACACTCGTTGAAGTTGGATTTGAATGGTCATGAGTCTTAGTTAATCTCTTTTCCAACTCGCTACCAAAAAATTGAAAATATTTCTGAGTGAAATTGTCTTTTTCACACTCGTAAATTGGATTTGAAAAGACGTCTATTTGGCACAAGTTTACCCCTTTTTCACACCAAGTAGACTAAAATATATAAAAAAGGACATTTTTTGGCATTAAGTTGTGATTTCATCTCATGCCCTTGCTTGTAGTATTGAACCTTTAGCCGGTTCTCACTTTGCGTTATAAACCGTTTCCTAAGTAGTTTGCATCCTCAGCCAAGTAGAGCCTTGTTTATATCCTTCACAATTTGATACCCTATACCCTGGAGGGAACATAACCCGAAGTGTCCATCTCCCACATGCATTCCCTTGCATTAAGCATAGGTACGTTCCACTGCTGGAACTAGTTTTTCTTACTTGCGACACTCGTTCCCTCCTCTGTATCATAACATTCATTTGTTATGAAAAAACAAAAAAAATATGGGCAGGAAGGGAGTACTATATTGTAATTGGCAGTAGTCGTGTCGCCTTTGAACAGAGCACAAAGTTATTGATTCCTTGTGTCATCATAATTTTGGGTTTAGCATGGCCTTAGGAAGATGATCTCGCTACAGAGTTTTCTCTACCGACTGGTTACTCTTCCAATCCCTATAGAGAACATTGTGGATGCATCCTGCATCTAATTGTCACATCATTGGGTCCATGCTGCTAGAGTCCACCATATGTCTCATGCTCTTGTTCAAAGGAAGTCCATCAACCTATGTCAGCCACTCCTCATAAATCTTGACTTTGCATGTCGGCCATACCCTCAGTTTTGTCTCAGAATCACATGATACTTTGGTCTTATCATGCAGCCTGGCCCTACTTTCATCATTGGTAGGTCACCTTGAACCCAACAATCGACACTTCAGCATTGGTCATTGACTTGTTGGTTTCCCTTGTGTTCGACAACAAGATATCTATTCACACATTGGGATTCATGCAGTGTCTTGGATGCATTATCCTTATTGGTGGTTTCCTTTCCTTTGTCAACATTTTTTCATCATTGGCTGCTATTTAGAGGGTGTTTTTCGTGTACCGCTTGCATTTGGAACACAAGGAAGACGCAAAGGTTTGTTGGTTTGTGAACATGTTCTTCATTCAATCTCCACCAAATCATGAAGCTCCTGCTTTGTTCCTCATGCTGACTAATGAGAGATGCCTCAATGCTCTCCTTTCAGTGGGTCTCTTTCCATTGACTTCAGCTCATTTATTGTGGATATAGGACCTAGTTTTTTATGAGTACCTTGAGGCTTGCAGTCATTAGTGGTAGGCTCTCTCACCATTGACAGATGGGAATACATAAATGTCTCCTGATCAATGGATTTCTAAAGTGTTTGACATCAACTTCTTTATTCACACTTGTAGAAATGTACTCGGTGCCTTGATACCTACTTTCATTATTGGTAGGTTGTCTCACGTTTGTTAATGATACACCTCAATGACCGGTAATCAAATGATGTCTCATCATGTTCAACCTCAACTCATTTATTCACATGATGTAGACTTGTAACCTTGGCGGATAGTGTAGAATACTTGAAGACATCACTATGTGGCCACAACTTTCCTGAGCTGTTTCTTCCCCTTCATTGGACCAGTATCTATTTGACGTCAGTGTTCATGGGAGATCAGATTGTACTTCATGGTATACATATATCTTCAGATTGATTTTGAGACCAGTTTCATTGGGCCTTGTTCGTGACTATGACAACTTTTGGCATGTAACCACATTTGTATTTGCCTATTCATGTCCATGAACACTTGTTTGGTATATTTTCCACATGGATCTGCATTGTATTCTTGGCAGCCATGTATGCAAAGTCAGTACATAATGTAATGAGTAATTGAGTTCATCTAGCTGGTTCTCTACCACTCCACTTCAGGGTTATTTATAATGTATTTCAGACATCGTAGATACTCTTTTGATCTCACACATTAGGGGGCATATGTTATAGCAAGATTTTCCTCACCATTGATATCTTGCATAGAGGCCTTTTTCCATTTCCCTATGCATACTTATCATCCCCTTTTGATGAATCCAAAGATAAAAATATACATTTTCCACATATATGCTCCCTATATGATATGCAAGATGCATATACGCTTGTTGATCCACTACAACCCACGTACATCTAGATTTGTTCCAGAAAATAAAAAATGAGGTTGGGTTTCCATGTCACGAGAAGAGATCTCTGATCCTTGGCCTTCCATATACTGGAAGCATTCTGACTCGACCCTTCAGTTGCATCCTGAAGGCTATAAGAGCATAATTTCAACCTATGGAAAAGGGGGAGAAAGAATTCAACTTTGAGAGAAAAGTTACTCTGGATAAATTACTTCATATTGAGTCTGCATCCCTCTATCCCTCAAGTCTGAACACAATGTTCAACCCCCAATCTCTTTCCCTATTGTTGAGAGGACCTTATTGCCTCTTTCCTATGAGCTTGCCTTTGGTGGAGGATTGAAGTGGTGGAGACCCAGTTGAAAGGAACTTGGTTTCTTGGTTTCGAACCGTGCCAACATAGACGTCTGTATCGTTGTCACTTCTACTGATCAATTATTAATAGAAATACTCATTTCTCATCCTATTGATATCTTGAAAATATATGATTATTATCCATGGGCGTGTTTGTAATGTTTATTAATGGACTATTCTATTTGATGTGCTAACCCATTTTACATTATCACTGTATACTTTCTCTGCTTGATTGTTGAGAACTTCTTGCAGGTATAAAGCTTTGGGTCAAAGTGCTCAATGGTGGAACATCATCAAACGTTGGATCGAGGTAGGCCTCTTTCTTATATTGCACATTAGTTTATATAGCATATGTTGGAATTGAGTTGATTTCTGCAGTCATGCCTATCTGTTGTGGTTTACCCTTGGCCATAGAGAGTTTTTCCCTTGTAACACCAGCCTAGTGGAGCTTATTCCCCCATACTCTTTATTTGTGGTTAGTCTAGATGCATTGATGTTGTTATATTAATAATATGAATATTTACATGTACAAAACAAGTTCTTTGCCTTCAACATCTAGGCTCTTCGGCCTAATAAACACATAAGCCTCCTAACATATAACACTTGGCTCACCAGCCTACAAATCATGTCACAATTCATGATTACAACCAGGGTTCGGCCTTGGGATATTAAAAGGATGATATCATTACTGTCACATCTGTTATAACGTAAATTTACACCATTGAAGCATTGATGCTCTTATTGGCCTAATCCCCATCCTACTTGTAGAAAACTCATCCCCATACCTCCTTGAGACCTTCTAAAAATCATATTTTTGGAAGTTGTATGTGTCATGAAAATTATGCAACACACATATATGCAGGTTGTTCCAAGGAAAGTCGTGTACATGTTAATAAATGATTAAAAATGTATATTTTTTCCTAATTAAATGTTGAGTTACGGGTTTGTTTATTTTTCCAACTCCTTTTCCTGTACTCAATCATCTCTAACCAAATAGAGATGGAATAAATAGAGCAATTGGTCCAAGGAGAAAGGTAATGATTCATTGCACAACAAATAAAAAAATCCATTTGGCTACACCTACCATGTTTGTAAGCCCATATACATCCCAACCTCTACTAGTTATTGACCTAAAAACCCTTGTTTCCAGCCTTCTTTGATCACCTCCTATCTGGATAGGAGTTTCCCTTATATCTTACTTGAATTTGTTGGTGAATCATGATTCAAAACCAACCTTTATACCATGAGCTTGGGTGGAGGGATCTAGAGTCTCTTTCGACATGGCAACACCATGTAGGACATGTATACAATGTAACTACCAAAACTGTTGAATATTTATAGAAACTTATTCTTTTGAAAAACATTGTGTTTGTAATGTTTAATTTGCAATCATTTCATATATACTTTGTAGAACATTAATTTCTTTGATTATTCCTTTACATTTAATTGGACTAACGAGTATTTTTTAGTATAATCACCTCTTTTCATAGGTTTGCATGTTTAAAGTTCTCGTAGGATGTAGAGGAAACTATCGAAAAAGAGAGAGGAGATTCCAGAATTTGAGAACGGCATAAAACGTAGGATTGTCGACGAGTTTATCCTTCTTCTCCTCAATATAGTTAGTTATTTTAATTGAATAATTTATATTATCCATGTTTTGTGTTCTCATTGGAATTTTCTTTCTTTATGATCATTGATTTGTTGAGTAATCCTACTACTATAGGGGATTTTCCCTAAGAGAAAAAATCGGTGACCATAATGGGGATTTTTCCCTACTGGACCTATTTATGGGATTTTTTGTTGTGTTTTCTTGGTTTAATTACTTTTTTCTTTTGTTTCTGACTACTATCCAACACTTAGATTAGTGACTTGTGGTTTCCTAAATCTTTCTTTATTCACCTAATCCTGTATCTTTCCTCTTCTTTTATTTTTATTTTGAAATTTTAGAGGTACATACGTGTTGTGCAGTTATCATAGTCATGTACATATGCGCCCTCCAATTAATACAGTCGCATACATACGTAGGTTTCTTTGAGCATAGGCACATACATCTTTCTAGAAAGGTTTTTTCAAATATTTTATGGTCTGAAGGTGTTGGGCCAGGTCTCTGGGGTCTCTCGTGGGACTTTAATACTCTGTATGTGTTGCTTCTTGAGTTCAGTAGTTGTTTAGTTTGATTCTTATAAAGAAAACAAGAAATTATTTTGCATTTCCTTTTTGGATCATTTTCAATTTTACGAAGGTAGTTTGAGAAGTTATTCCCCAGGATATTTTTTTCTAGAGTGGCTTTTATTGTTGTTCTTGGTAAATATTTATAGGTCTAGATTATTTTCGACCTTGTTTTTGTTTCTTTCTTAATGGTTTTAAGAAGAAAGTTAGTTTTAAATATTTCTTACTTCTCTTACCTTTTAAACAAGAAAAACAAAACACTTATAGAAAGTGTACTTTTGTATTCTTTTTTAGTCCTTGACATTGTTTCACTAAAGAAGAAGACCTTTTCAAGTGTACTTTCTCTCTTTATAGTGCATTTTAGGTTTCAAATTGCACTTTGCATTCTTGAAAGATTTTCGTTTTTATAATTTTTGACAAAAAGGATAGTAAATTTTATTTTCAGTTGCTTTGCATTTCAAAAAGAAAAATTGCATCAATAATGCATTCCATCTGAAAGAAATTTTTCATTTTTTCATATAATAAAAAGAAAATAATTTTCTACTTTTTCTGAAGCATTTTACACTCATTTTCAATGAAGAACAAGCATATTTCATTTTATGTTCTTATAAGTGTTGTGGTTTTCCATTGAGTATTTAAAAAACACCATTCAATTTCATCCATTACCCCTTTTGAGTAAACAAAAACCCTTGTAAAATGAACGTTTAATTAAAATTAACTAGACATTTCATTTCCTAGGGTAAACAAACTAGCTTAAACTAGGGCCTTGGATTAGGATTGAAGAGTTAACACTCTAAGGAAAAAAAGAAACTTAGGAGTCTGAGATAGGGAGCGCTAAAATCCAACTATCATATAGGTATAGTTGGGAGCCTCCTCTAACACAAGAGTTAAATGTGAGGTCACATAAAGGAGAGACAAGGAGATAACCCCTTCGAATCTTGACTAAATGTAGTGGATAGATCATATTTTAGGGGTTCTCTAGTGCCATTACCTCCATGAGAGGAGGGGATTTTGAAGCTTCGAGCTTTATTAACATGCCCATATGTTCAATCCCAACTGTTGACTGTACCCCTCAAACACTCAATGGGAGTTGGTATCCTTAGTAATCATTCATAGGTTTCTCATAGGTGACTGCAGGGGGTTTCTCATGGTACCTGGGGTAGACATTGCATCACACTTCTCAGTACCTCTAGAGAGTGCCCCGTGAAGCATGGGTAATTGCACCGGAAAGGGTTGGTTAGTGGAGTTCGGGGTAATTTTTTTTCACTCCTTCATCCATTTGTTCATGGGACTTAAACAACCAGTGTCTTCATCCATAAGGTCCTTTCCTAACTTCGTTACTAGTACGATCTTAGGACCTAAACCACCTGATTCAGAGTATTGGTGAAGTTTTTTTTTTATTGTTGTTTCCTTACGATTTTTCTAGTGATGTGATCTACATTCGTAGACAACTTAGGTAAGTGTGTTGGTAGTCACCTTGAGTCTGTGATGTAAAGTGGATGATCAACCACCTCGTTGGTATAGGATAATTCATGGTCTTCCACCTGTTGAAGTGAATTCTCTGTTGCCTCCTTTAAGACATCAACTTGATCAAACTGGAACTTTTGTAACGATTGATCCCATTGACACCGTAGAGATATATCCTGCAGAACCAAAATCTTTTGTGTCTAGGGTTACACACATATTGGATCTCGAAGTCGAATACTTCATTCATCTGTTTAATCCTCTGTTGACCTGATCCCACGATTCAGTTGTCTTGCATATTCCATCTTTTCGGTCATATTTCATTGGCAATTTCCCTCCTTAGTGGGCCATCATGGAAGATACTTCATAAGTGTTTGGGTCAAGGGCCCTTGCAAACCCCACGTCAACAATAGTGTCAAGAGGAATCCTACCACCTTTTGTGTCTAACCAAATTATTAGTGTGGTTCAATCCACCGTAGTTACGTCGATCAATATTTCTTCGCCACAAATAGTTGGTTCCACTCCTTCTTCAAGTGTGACCTCCTTGTCATCATTTATTTCTAACTCTTTTTCATTTGGGATTTCATCGATCGACATGAAGAACATATCGGGTGGTTCTTAGTCATTTCCCCAAAGTACTAATGTTGGTGTTGGGATATCTTCAATTCCCCTCCAATATTTTCCTTAGGGTGGAGGGCACATCCCTTTGTCATTCCCCTCACTCGGGAGTGGGTCTTTCCTGTCTTTTGGTCCTAATCCATTTGTGGGATGGGGTCATCCTATGGGTGGTGTATTCTATTTTTTCAGCATGCCATATTCTTCTAACCCATTCACGTTTATTTGGTGGGTTTAGGAGAAAGCCATAATTTTCTTGAATATGTGTAGAAACATATCAAAGAAAAGATGCAATAGGTTTTGAACAAGAGTAAGAGTGAATAATATGTTGAAATAAAGATGTAGAGTAGAAGTGTAGTAGATTAGTAGTGAGATGAACATGTCTACAATAGAGGAGTGGTTGTAGTGAAAGAAAATAAAAATGAGGAGATGTTTGAGTAGTGATTGTTAAAATTTTGGTAATGCTTGTTTAACCATAAACAATGTCACATCATTGTCACCCAACCATAGGAACTTACACATGCCACCCCCAAACACAATAACCTTTTCTTAGATAGATTCTGACAAGTCCACCAGCACCAACAAATAAACCCTAACCAAAAATACCAATATTGTTGCGACAATAGTACAATATCAAGAGAGTGTACCTCTACCAATAGAAGCATATCATTACCAAGAGAAGCACACAAGAGAGCTACCAGAAATACTAATATTATACCATGGAAACTATTGTACTACCCTCTCTAGACTTGTTCCTCCTTCTATTGCAACTGATGCTCCTTAAACTTACTCCCTATATGAGTGAGTGAGTGTGTCTTCAAATGAGGATCTCCTAACCTTTATTTATACTAGTCTTCCAAGGAGTCATTTTGTGCGGGGCCGACTTCACTTTCTAGAGCCTTCTATTTAATTTACAATTAATGTTCTTGGGTCAAATTCTCTTCTAGGGTATTCCACATATGTTTAATGGTTTTCTTGCTTTTGGAACATTCTACTCTAAGTACAAAGGCTATACTGGAGATTATTACCTCCCGCAGCTACAAAAACATAAACACTCCCTCTTATCTAGGGAGGTATTAACCACAATTTTATTCATGTAATGGTCTCAATCACATCCATCCATCTCACATGGCATGAGAAATAATCACATGGTCTTGCGGACCAATATATAGGTAGCATCGCCACAACCATATAGGCTATCTCCTAATCAAACAAATCATGTCACAAATATCACCATCATAGCTAAAGAGGCTTCGTCATAGTAACACACAGACTATTTGATGAATTGATACATCACAGTTACCATTATATCCATACATTGGATCTGTCATAGTCACACATAGACTATCTTATTGTCATGTCACAGTCATGCATTGGGGGCCTCATCAACAAATGTAGCATCTCTCTAATGGGCACATCCTTGTCATACTCTTCGGCCTTATGGATCTCAACGTCCTTTCAGACCTTATGTCATTACATGACTTGATATAGCTCACTCAAATCTAAGAAACTATCTAGTTAACACAAAATATTTCTACTACCCAATCCACATGGAGTCTGGGCAATTTATCAGTTTGAGCTAGTTCACACATAGAACTGCACTACTACCCAATGCTTACGGAGTCTGGGAAAATATTAATTTTGATCCATTTCACTCACAAAAATGTGCTACTACCCAATCCATACAGATTCTATGAAACTATTTAGTTTGAGCCAGTTCACACACAAAACTGCTCTACTAGCCAATCCATAAGGAGTTTGGAAGCTAACATTCCTGCAAATGACTACCCACTGTTTCCACACTCTATAAGATACTTCCCCAAGGATTGCATATGTGACTCATCACTCCCTATTACGAGGAAATTCCTTCTGGACCACACCAAAATTTTTCATGAAGTACTCAAACTTTACTTTTGATAGTGGCTTGGTCAACACATCTGTTATCCGCTCATTTGTTCTAACATACTAGAACTTCACAACTCCCTTTTGCACCAAATATCAGATATAATGGTACTTGATATCGACACGATTAGACTTGTCATGAAATACTAGGTTCTTAGACGACTTTATACAACTCTGGTTTTCACAAAAAATACAAGTCATGTCAAACTCGAGATCAAACAACCCTACAAGAAATTTCCGAAGCCACACAACTTTGCTACTAGATGAACATGTTTCTCTATATTTTTCCTCGATTGTACAGAGTTCCACACTAGTTTTCTTCCTACAGATCCATGAAATCATACTTGACCCCAAAATGAAGTAACATCTTGATGTACTCTTCCAATCTATGAAACTATCGACCCAATCTAAATTATCATATCCTTGTAGTCTTATATTATGATCTGAAACATATCAGAGTCAAAATTCTATCGTTCCCTTCAGGTATATTAACATTTAATTTTCCGCAATCAAGTGAACACATCTTGGTTCATCCATATACTGACTCAAAATTTTTACTGCAAAGCATTATCTGGCCTAGTATTCGTCAAATACATCAACGAACCAATCATTTGTTTGTACATGGTGACATCAACTGTCTCTGAAGAAGTATCACTCAATAACTTTAGGTTTATCACCATCATTGTGGGAATGGATTTACAATCCATCATTTTGAATCTCTATAGGATTTCTACCTCATATTTTCCTTATCTAAGGAAAATCTTGTCCGATTTTTTCCACACCTCTAGACCCAAGAAATAATGCATGATACCCAAGTCTTTCATCTAAAATTATGATGCAATCTTTCTCTTTCACTTAGTGATGAGCTTCGCGTTCCCTATTAGAAATAGGTCATCCACATATAACAACAATATCACTAGTCTACTATCCTCAACCTTGTATTAAAGGTTGGGATCTTCTTTACTCTTGGTAAAACCCAAGCTCATCATAAATATGTCAATTCTACCATGCCCTTGGTGATTGTTTCAATCCATACAAGGTTTTATTCAATATACACACATGTGTTTATCTGTCATGTGTCTCGAATACTTGTGGGTTCTCTATTTATGCTTCCTCTTCTACTACACCATTCATAAAAGTTTTCTTCATGTCCATCTAGTGTTCCTTACATTTCACTATGGAAACTGTCACAAGTATAGCTCTAATCAAAGTGTATCTCACCACAGGAGAAAATGTCTCCTCATAACATATTCCTTCTTTTTTGGATAACGCACGAGCCACTAATCTTGCCTTGTACCTCTTGATACTTCCATATATTGAATGTTTTGTCTTATAGATCCATTTGGAACTCACAACCAATTTCTCTTTTGGTATCTGAACCACATCCCAAACATTACTCTTAATGATGGATTGGTATTATTCAATCATGGAATCCTTCCATACTTTCTTCTCTATAGCCTTTTCATAACAGGTAGGCTCAACATCAATGATATCACATAACAATGCGACGTAACTGGAATATGGTCAAGGTTTCTTGCTTTCTCTAAAATATCCATCTGGAGCACCATACTTCTAGGCATCCTGAATAATCTCACGAGACCAAGCCGATCTTATTTTATTTGTACTCATTTCTAAAGGTCTTTGTGGTTATACCATGTCATCTTCCTCTAGACCATGCTCTTCTAACACAACATCATTACCTTCATATGTATCTACAACTCTAGGACCTTAAGGCTCCTCATCATGGATCTCATATGTATGATGTTGCTCAATATACTGAAGGTTGCATCCTCATCGAAGGTAAAATCACTGATAATATCGATCTATATGTAAGAAGGGATTTAGATTCTATATGCCTTCGATGTATCATTATATCTAACAAATATACCCTTCTTTCCTGAAGGATCCAAATTTGGTCTCTTATCTTTGGGAACATGCACATACACTGGACAACCAAATATCCTCAGGTGGTGATCCATATTTATGAGCAGAACGAAACGAAAACATAGAATTATAGTATTAAAATAGAGGCATGGTGAATAATAATAGATATATAATAAAACTTGAATTCTATTAAATAAGAAATATGTTGAAACTGTAAAATGCAGACTAAAAACAAGCTTGCTAGAATGGTGGCAGCTTATCTCTGGGAAGATATGTGTCAATTACGCTCATTCAAAAGAAGATGAGTGAAATAGGGATCTGAAGGCCTTTTTACAATAAACATGAATGCCAAATAACTAGACATCCAAAAACCTAACCCTAGGAGATGAAGCGCCAAAAGTCATATGGGCCCCGTTGGGGTAAGTTAGTACATCAACTTCGTGGGGTTGTAACGTTTGCATACGATATTTGTTTAGAGCACACAATAGCTTGTTGGAAAGTTCATGAAGAGGATCTTCATTTCATAGGATCAATCGGGCCTTACATTGTCCTTGAGGTTCTCGATTAGTGAAAAAACGTTGTTTAGGCCCTCAAAATGGCCCCAGACGTTTGGGACTCAAAAAATTGCTAAAAATAGTAAGTTGCCAAAAACCTGTTTTGAGCCAGTTGGAATAGATGGATGACCACCGATATACTCTTGGATCAATCCTCCTCCCTTATGAAGAAATATTCTCCATTTCATTGATCTCCCCCATCATATGAGGAAATTTATGCTGAATTTGGCCCCAGGTGAGCCACTTGCTTTTGTGCAGGATTTTCCCTGCTTTGACAACCCAATAAAGTTGGATCCTCTGCTAGCGAGTTCCCTTGACCTATTTTTCCATGATATAATCATTGGTTTCCTGTTCCATGTAGTGAGGGTTGATCTCTGTTGGTGTCAATTGTTCTTTTATCTCTGAGGTGTCCAATAATGGTGGAAAATAGGGTCGGAGGAGGTCCACATTGAACAATGGGTGCAAGCCAAGGAAGGGGGAATGTTGAGCTCAAATGAATTGTCACCCACAACCTTGGTGATGGTGTAAGGTCCATAACAGAGTGGAAAATCTTTTGATGAGGCCTTGTAAGGCGTTCTTTCTTCAAGTGAAACCAAACTTTGTCTCCCACCTGAAACTGGTGTGGCACCCGATGTTGATCATGGTGCCACTTTTACTTGGCATTAGACTTCTATAAAATATATGAAACCTATTGGTAGATGTGTTGGATCCACTCAATGAATTGGGTGGCTTTTTCATCTTTATTTGGAGCATGCCACGATTCTTCCTGGGTGGCTGCAAGGGGTAGTGAAATATTCATGGCACCCATTGGTTGGAATACCAACCCCCACTTAAAAGGGGTTGTGGCTGGTTGAGATATGTATGGATCTATTATAGTTGTGTTGAACATAGGGAAGAATCTCATCACATGTGTGAGGGTGCTTGTAATTGTACATGTGCATGATGTGCACGATCATCTGCTTGAAAAACTCGGTTTGGCCATTCGTTTGGGAGTGGAAGGCAGTGGATTTGGTGATCTTGGTGTCCAATAGTGACCAAAGGCTCGAACAAAAGGTGTTGAGGAACCGATTGTCCCAATCTAAGATAATGGTTTGTCGGATCCCAAAGTGTACCCACACTCGTTCAAAGAATATCTTGGCAGTGACCTCCATTGTGATTCTCTTCTTGTAGGTGAACATAATCGCCATCTTGGAAAAGCAATCAATAACCAAAAAAACACTGTTAGTTCTTTTCTTGGTGGACAGAAGGCCCGACATGTAGTCCATTGATATGGATTCCCAGAGCCTGTCAAGAGTAGGCAGAGGAGTGTACGGGCCTTTTTTCTTAGTGGTTGGTTTGGAAATAACGTATGCAGTGTAGGACCGAATATACTTGTTGACATCATGTCGAAGTTTTAGCCAGTAGAAATGTCATTACAACATCGCCATTGTATTTTCCATGAAAAAGTGTCCTTCCACCCAAATGCAGTGGGATTCCCAAATCAAATTCACTCACTCACTTGATGGAACACAAAGATGACCTAGATGGCACAACAAACCATCATGAAGATGGAAATTAATGACAGTTATGTTTGTGCCCAACCTCTGGTAGGTGTTGGCGAAGTCAGGATCTGTCTCATAGAGGTGGGGCCATCCAAAGGTCTCATGGTTGCAAGAGTATAACACTATGGTGAGTTTTACGAATGGAGGTCGGATGAGGCAATCACCGACTCGGTTGGTACTTCATGTTTTATACTTGATGTTAAGGTGGAACTGCTGTAAATATGTGGACCACATCTGATGGAGATCATTCTATAAGTTTCCTTGTGTCACCATGCAGTGCAGTGAATTATGATCAATGTAGATGACCGTATCCTTCCTTTTGATTAATTGGGTTGGTTGTCATTGATGTCAACCCTTGAAGAAATTCTGGTAGTGAATTCCGGTAGCACAATGGTTTGGGTAATGGACCCAAGTTTGTTTGATGGATAATGGTATGTGTTTTGATATATTTCCAGGAAATACTATTCTATATGGATATTACATGTCATTTCATTTTCGGTGGTATGTGGAACGTCACATAACTCCACACGGTTAGAGAGTTATGGCCATGTGAAGTTGGAGAACCCTCATGTGTCATCTAGAAGCCCCAAAAGATCAAAGTAGTCAAAGTGTTTGCCAAGAAGAAATTATTTAAATAATAAAGTGAAGTGACGAGTGTACTATAAGTCAAAGAGGATACAAAATAAATTTAAATAATGAATTTAATGGAGAAATTACTAAGTGTACAAGTGGTTAGAAGTGGGTTAGCCCTAAAATAAGGAAAGTGGTTTAAGAGATTTTAGAAGGTAAATAATAAATTTAGGTGATGAGTGTACTATAAGTCAAATTGGATACATAAGAAATTATTTAAATAATAAATTTAATGGATAAATTACTAAGTGGACAAGTGGTTAGAAGTGGGTTAACCCTAAAATAAGGAAAGTGGGTTAAGATGGTTAAAAGGTAACCCCTTGAGGAAGCTACATGAAAGTATAAATAAGAGGTAAGGCTCTCTCATTTTAATCACACTTGAGCATATTGAATATCTACAAGTGATTGAGGTAACCAAAGGATATCTAATCTAAATTTTAGAGGGAAGATGAAGTAAAGAAGGCTGAAATTCAAGGGAGGCTAAATTATTTTGTTGATGCTTTCAAAGGTGTTTCGGGTAAAAACATCATAATGTCTTCATAATAGATCCAAATTCAGTAAGGAAAAATATACTGGTTAGAGTACAGTCTCTAGTATTCTATGTACAATTTTGAGATCCATACAACAAATATCCCATGTGGGGCACTCTCTAGAAGTTCTCTCTTTAGAATAAGCTAGAATTCAACAAGGTATGCCATTTTTGCTATAACACCTTTTCTGAGAGGTTCCAAGTAGTGAAATCTAAAAGAATTGCATAAAAGAAACTGAAGAACATTGTGTACCATTTTCAGATCTTTATTCATTACAAGTACATAGTTATGATTATTGCAAGTTAGGGTTTTGACTAATCCAAAATTGGTCATGTGAGACTAAAGTAAAATTTGATGAAAATGCTAGTCTCTTGTTGTTAAAGTTAAGGAAGGTTTCCATGTATGTGATTATATACACCAAGTCTATTATAGAGTTACAAATCATATTTGGATGACAAAAATGATGAGGGATTTTGGTTGAGGTACATGTTGGGTACATGGTTGAGACAAGTAGTTGATGAGTTGGCACATACATGAGGTGTATAATTTATGATGTTACACATCTTGGTGATATTGTGAATATGGTTGAGAGTTGTCTTGGTGATTGTTATTTGTGAGTAGATATGATTTGGTTGATAATATTTATGGTACATCTTGATTACAGGTTGGTGCATGGTTAATGCACTTTTGTATGGTACATGTTGATTACAAGTTGTTTGGTATAGGATGGTGCATGGTTGATGCACTTGTTTATGGTACAGGTTGATTACAGGTTGTTTGGTATAGGTTGGTGCATGGTTGATGAACTTGTTTATGGTATAGGTTGATTATAGGTTGAGGTATATGTTGATGCATGGTTCAGGTTATTGGTACAAGTTGTTTGGTGTAGGTTGATTAGTACAGGTTTACAACAATATATCTCACAGTGATAATGTGATAGTGGTTCCATCATTCTACTTATACATTAGGGCAGTTGGACAGGGCAAGGACAGGCTGTTTTAGCCACCTTCCGGTTGTATCCAAAGAACATAGGGAGTTATATTCTCGTTATGGTTGTAGCCAGAGAATTGGAGAGTTGGAGCTTCCCTCAGGCTGTATCCTGAGAAACTAGGGGGTTGGAGCCTCCTTCCAGTTGCAGTTGGAAAACAAAGGAAGTTGGTGCTTCCAATGAATGTAATTATTAAATACATATAATAAAAACCATTTGGTGGTTTTCTCCCGCTTTGGGTTTCCACGTAAAAACATTAGTGTACTGTGTATGTGTATGATTGCTCATTTGTTCATTATTTATTTACTTTACAACTTTTGGATGATAATGTTACATTGATATAACACTTGCATTTTATGGTTAAAAAGGATTAAATTGATCTATTACTGATTCACCCCCCCTCTCAGTAATCCAACAATTGGTATCAGAGCGAGGTTCCTTCAGGAAACAGTTTAACCACTAGAAGGAGATCATGGATTATTCTGAGAATGGAGTACCACTATTTAGTGGTCAGAATGATTTAAAGTATGAGTTATTGAGTGGAAGGATGAAAGTATTTTTACAGGAACAAGGGTATTGTATTTGGCTATCAGTCATTACAGGATATGATAGTTCAAAATGGGCAAAGACTGCATCCAAGAAGGAATTGAAGAAGAATAACAAAATAGCAATGGATTTCATATGGGAAGGATTACCTAATCCAGAAAGAGAAAAGGTTGGTAAATTTTCATTAGCCAAAGAACTTTGGGATAATTTACATGGCATATATTCTTCACCCATCGCAGATTCAAAAAATGACAAAGAAGATGCAGATACAGATCTAGAAGAATTATGTTCACCATTTCAAACAGATTCAGAAGATGAAGAGTACATAATCACCATAGGTATGTTGTTTTTCTTTAATTGTGAGAAACACTAACATCTTGAAATAGAATGCCATGAAGGAAATGAGACAGAAAAACTAATTGAAAAGGAAGACAATTATGAAGAAGAATGGATTAGTGCTTTATATTAACTAAGAGAAGAAAATAAGTCACTCAAGAAAGAATTGATGAAACAAAAGGAAAGTGTTCACAGTTTTTAAGAAGCCCAACATATCATCAAGAACTTAAGAACTCAGCTAGAAGAATCTAGAAAGATCGAAGAAAATATTGAATATCAAAAGCAGTATTTGGAAGCCAACATAGCAGCACAGAAGGAAGAAGCAAAAATGAGAGAGAAGATATTGACAAATCATCTTAAGGAAAGAACTAATGATTTAAACCATATCGAGGGAGAGTTTGATCAAGAAGAGAAAGGACTTGAAGAAGAAATAATTATATTAAAAATTCAGGTTGAAGAAGCGAAAAGAATAGAAGAAGTCATGAAGTCTCAGATAATGAAGAAAGAATAAGAGTTTGAGAATCTTGAAGAAGAAGTTGTCACATTGAGAAGTAAAATCGTCAAGTTCAACAAGAATGTTGAAGAGACATAAACATCCACAACAATTATAGAGAATGAAGAGAAGCACTCTAGGTTGCTAGAAAAGAAGAATGAAGAAAATGGAAAGAGTTAAGAAGAAGTACTCAAAGGAAGGAATCATGGTCAACCAGAATCTAAGAAAACTATTGAAGATACATCTTTAAGAAGACCATCCATGTTCAAGCCACAAAGAAGCTTCAATCATGATCATGATCAGTCAAGGTAGAAATTCAGAAGGACTACACCACAAAGAAGATCACTCATTCCCAGGTATGCAAATTTATTTTATGGTCATTGTTTTTATTGTACTAATTTTGGACATAAGGCTGAAAATTGCAGGGATTATAAAATAAATGTTCAAGCAAGAAATGCTTATGTGTCCCCACACAATATTGAATGTTACAAATTTCATAACTATGGACACATAACTAGTGATTGTAGAAGCATGATTGATACTTCCATGAAAGAGAACATTGATATCATATATAAGAAAGTATGGATAAGAAAAAACGAAGAACAGATGAACAAAGAACAGGTCCCAGAGATCGCAAGATTGGCAATAAAACGAGATGAAGAAAATTCTACAGAGAAAAAGAAAGATGTCAGATATAGAAAGGTTTGGAAAATAATTGAAAGAAAAGAAGGATATGTAAATAAGGAATAGGTTCAAGAGATTCTACTTTCGGGCATTATATTGAAAGATGAATCCATATACAGAAATAAAGAAATCAGAGCTTAGAGAAATGATGAATATACCAATGAAGATGATGATGAATACACATCAGATCAGGAATTGTTCTGAGCCATTCGACTTAGAGACTCCCAGGTAATATGAATATTAGACAGGGGGAGTCTATGCAGTAGATGTAACAGACCAAAGAACCATCCTTCAAGCAACTTGCAATGTTTTAGTAGACAGATCCAGAGTAGTCAGTTAGATGAAGTACAATCAGTTGTTGTAGTAAAGAATTCATGATAGTATAGTGATAAATGGGTCAAAATTATGGACAGTTGTGCAGTAGATTCTTGGACAGTATGGACAGAGATGGATTCATAAGAATAATTAGTAGGTTTGGACAGATGTATGACAGTGTATGAGAGCATGGATTCATAGATTGGTTCAGAGAGTGGTTCAGAGACAAAGGAACATTATGATAATGGATGAAAAGTACATAGGAAATGGTTCGGACAATGCTAGTGGATTCCAAATTGACATATTTTTCTGGACACATGCAGTGCATACAAAATTTCACTTTCAAAACAAAGTAATGCTTATAAAGAACAATGACATAACTCCCTACTAGCTATCTAAATGAATACCACCAAATGTGAAACCCTTCAGAGTATTTGGAAGAAAATGCTACATCAAAAGAGAAGATGGAAGAATGGGAAAGTTTGACTCTCGTGTGGACAAAGGAGTACTTGTTGGTTACTCAAGTACAAGGAAAGCATACAAGTGTTACAATCTGAGGTTGAACAAATTTATGGAAAGAATCAATGTAACAATTGATGAAATAAGTGGACGCGAATTAAAATAAGAATAAAATGATTCAGTGCAACATATTTATGAAGAAGAAGCAAAAGATGAAGAAGGGTTCAAGAAAAGGAAGTGTAGACAACAACCTCTACATCAAGGTTAAACCAAAAATTTAGAAAGGATATGAAGAATGAATTTGACATGTCATTACTCAGAGAACTATCCTTCTTTCTGGGTCTTCAGATACGTCATAGAAACCGAGGAATGTTTATTTCTCAAACTAAGTATATCAGAGAAATGCTAAAGAGGTTCGGAATGGAAGATTGAAAGCCAGTTACCACTCCTATGCAAACTAGTTGTAAGTTGAGAAAAGATGATGATTCAAGGTTGGAAGACTAGAGGCAATATAGGTCAATGATTGGTATCTTAATACATGTGACAACATTCAGAACAAATGTAATGTAGTAAGTTCTATAGGTGGCATGATTTCAACGAGCACCAAAGGAATCACATGTATTAGAAGTGAAGAGGATTTTCATATATATCAAAGGAACATAAGAGTTTGGATTATGGTATCCAAAAGGAAAGGATCTATCACTTATTTCTTACACAAATGCATATTGGGTAGGTTGCATTGATGACCGATGAAGCACCAGTGGAGTAGCATTCTACTTGGGTGAATGTTTAGTATCTTGGATAAGAAAGAAACAATCACCAATATATTTATCTACAGTTGAAGCAGAATATATTGCAATAGTAGGATGTTGTACTCGGGTTCTATGGATGAAACAAACTTTGACAGATATACAGGTTGATTATGATGAGCCCATTCCAATATATTGTGATATTAAAAGCACCATTAGTATCTCAAAGAACCCGGTGATGCACTGCAAGATGAAGCACATTCCAATAAAGTATCACTTTCTACGAGAACAAGTTGCAGAGAAGAACATCATAGTTGAATATGTGGGCACAAAATAACAAGTGGAAGACATCTTTACAAAACCTCTTCCACGGGAAGCCTTTGAGTATCTTCGCCAGAGACTCAGAGTAATTTCTACTCCAAAATGAATGTTTTTGAATGCGTATCTTATATGTATTAAATTTACACGAGGAAGCACCATAGAGAGGATAGTTCAGGTTGGGATATTAGTTTCAAGTAGAGTTCATTTAGGGGGAGTATCCCCAAGGATAGTTCATTTAGGGGGAGAAACCCCGGATGGAAAGATACCTTTGCCATTGATGACAAAGGGGGAGAGATTTATCTGATGTAGAGCACAAAGGCATGGTTCTAGGGGGAGAAATGGTCACAGGGGGAGCATGAGTGACATGACTTCAATATTGCATCAGATTTTTTCCATCAATGCCACAGGGGGATATTGTTGATTAATTGGGTTGGTTGTCATTGATGTCAACCCTAGAAGAAAGTCTGGTAGCGAATTTTGGTAGCACAATGGTTTGGGTAATGGACCCAAGTTTGTTTGATGGATAATGGTATGTGTTTTGATATATTTGGAAGAAATACTATTCCATATGGATAGTAAATTCCATGCCATTTCTGGTGGTATGTGGAACATCACATAACTCCTCACGGTTAGAGAGTTATGGCCATGTTAAGTTGGAGAACTCTCATGTGTCATCTAGAAGCCCCAAAAGGTCAAAGTAGTCAAAGTGTTTGCAAAGAATAAATTATTTAAATAATAAAGTGAAGCGATGAGTGTACTATAAGTCAAAGAGGATACAAAATAAATTATTGAAATAATAAAGTTAGTGGAGAAATTACTATGTGGACAAGTGGTTAGAAGTGGATTGGTCCTAAAATAAGGAAAGTGGGTTAAGAGATTTTAGAAGGTAAATAATAAAGTGAAGTGATGAGTGTACTATAAGTCAAATTGGATACAAAATAAATTATTTAAATAATAAATTTAATGGAGAAATTACTAAGTGGAAAAGTGGTTAGAAGTGGGTTAACCCTAAAATAAGGAAAGTGGGTTAAGATGGTTAAAAGGTAACCCCTAGAGGAAGCTACATGAAAGTATAAATAAGAGGCAAGACTCTCTCATTTTAATCACACTTGAGCATATCGAATATCTACAAGTGACTGAGATAACCAAAGGATATCTAAGACGAATTTCAGAGAGAAGGTGAAGTAAAGAAGACCGAAATTCAAGGGAGGATAAATTATTTTGATGATGCTTTCTAAGGTGTTTTGGGTAAAAACATTATAACTTATTCATAACATATCCAAATTTAGTAAGACAAAATGTATTGGTTATGCTACATTCTTTAGTATTCTATGTACAATTTTGAGATCCATACGACAAATATTTTGTGCAGGGAACTCTCTACAAGTTTGCTCTCTAGAATAAGCCATAATTCAACAAGGTATGTCATTTTTTCTATAACTCCTTTTCTGAGAGGTTCCAAGGAGTGAAATCTGGAGGAATTCCATAAAAGACATTGAAGAACATTGTGTACCATTTTATTATCTTTATTCATTACATGTACATAGTTATGATTATTGCAAGTTAGGGTTTTTGACTAATCCAAAATTAGTCATGTGAGACTAAAGTAAAGTTTGATGAAAATGCTAGTCTCTTGTTGTTTGCAGGTATGTGATTATATACACCAGGTCTGTTACAGAGTTACAAATCATATTTGGATGATGAAATTGATGAGGCATTTTGGTTGAGGTACATGTTGAGTACATGGTTGAGACAAGTAGTTAATGAGTTGGCACATACATGAGGTGTATAATTGATGATGCTGCACATCTTAGTGATATTGTGCATATGGTTGAGATTTGTCTTAGTGATTGATCTTGGTGAGTAGATATGATTTGGTTGATAATATTTATGGTATAGGTTGATTATAGGTTGTTTGGTACAGGTTGGTGCATAGTTGTTGCACTTGTTTATGGTACAGGTTGATTACAGGTTGTTTGGTACATGTTGGTGCATGGTTAATGCACTTGTTTATGGTATAGGTTTATTACAAGTTGTTTGGTATTAGTTGGTGCATGGTTGATGCACTTGTTTATGGTACAGGTTGATTGGTATAGGTTTAAAACAATATATCTCATAGTAATAGTGTTATAGTGGTTCCATCATTCTACTTATACGTCAGGGCGGTTGGACGAGGCAAGGACAGGTGGTTGTAGACACATTTTGGTTGTATCCGGAGAACATAGGGGGTTGTAGCCTCCTTCTGGCTGTAGCCAGATAATTGGGGATTTGGATCTTCCCTCAAGTTGTAGCTTGAGAAACTATGGGGTTGGAGATTCCTTCCAGATGCAATTGGAAAACAAAGGAAGTTGGTGCTTCCAATGAATGTAATTCTTAAAGACATATAAGAAAAATCATTCCATGGTTTCCTTATGCTTTGGGTTTCCACGTAAAAACACTGGTGTACTGTGTATGTGTATGATTTCTCATTTGTTCATTATTTATTTTCTCTACAACTATTGGATGATAATTCTACATTGATATAACACTTGCATTTTATGGTTAAAAAGTATTAAATTGCTCTATTATCGATTCACCCTCCCTCTCAGTAATCCAACACTTCCCAAGAATGTAATGCCTCCACTAGCGATAGTATTTCACAATGGAGTACATTTTTTGTCGTAAGGTACTTAAAAACTACATATGATAGTGTCTCACTTTGATAGGCCACGGGGTGGCCGTGCTAAGTGAGGACTATGCCCACAACATAGTCTGAAGTGTCTACCTCAATCTCAAAGTGTTATTGCAGGTCAGTTAATGAAATCACTGGGGATGAGAATGTGCATTGCTTCAGATCATCAAGCGCTTTCTATTGGGATAGACCCCACACAAATTTGGCCTTACCACCACCCCTGGTTACTTGGATGAGGGCCCATGCAATATGGGAGTATCCAAACACAAACCTGTGATAGAAATTGGCAAGGCCTAAGAAGCTTCGAAGTTTAGTGAGTGTGGTTGGGGTTGTCCATTCATGGATGACTTTGATATTGGTTGGATCCACATGCAAGCCATGTGCATCAACAATTTATCCTAGCTACTGGACCCTATCCATGCGAAGGGAACATTTTTCCAAGTTGGCATATAACCTATGTTGCCGCAGAGTGTGAAGAACCTGTTGAATATGTTGTAATTGTTCCTCCAAAGTCTTGTTGTAGATGAGGATTTCATCCAGATACACCACTACAAAAGAGTTAGTCAAAGGCTTCAATATATCA
This sequence comes from Picea engelmannii, assembly GCA_009831015.1. Classification (NCBI taxonomy): domain Eukaryota; kingdom Viridiplantae; phylum Streptophyta; class Pinopsida; order Pinales; family Pinaceae; genus Picea; species Picea engelmannii. Next base: position 411,855 of record ML781822.1, read on the forward strand.
TCCATCATCCTCATGAAATTTGTTGGGGAATTTCTCAAACCAAAGCGTATGACCAACCATTCAAAAAGACATTCTTTTGACTTGAAGGAAGTCTTCCATACATCTGTCTTCTCTATTGGGACCTGATGGTAGCCATACTTTAGATCAATCTTAATGAATTATTCCCCCCCCCCATTGAATTTATCAAGTCGATCATCGATTTGAGGAATCAGGTATTGGTTCATAAATGTGATTTTGTTTAAGGCTCGATAATCAATGCAGAGTCACCAGGTCCCATCTTTCTTCTGCACCAACACGATTAGGATTCTAGAAGGTGATGAGTTGGTTGGATGTTCCCCTTTTGAAGAAGTTCTTGGATCTGATTCTCAATCTCCTTATTTTCTAACGAAGAGAGGTATAGACTGGCCCATTGGGTAGCAGTACACGAGGGGTCAAATTGATGGAATGCTTAACCTGACAATGCATAGGTACCCTAGTAGGTGATGAGAAGATGTCTTTGTAATCTTTCACGACCTTATCCACTTTCTTCTGCTGCATGGCGAGGTCATCTGTGGAGGCCATGGATGTGGCTGAAACCTTTTTCTCACTCCGAGAGCGAATCACAAAGAATAAAAAATTCCCAGTATGAGAAATGGTCTTCATGCATTGCTTGGAAGAGATCAAGTAAATAGAACTAGGTGGGACTACCTTGGGTATCCTATAAAATTTCCTATTCAAAGTAATAATAATAGTGTGAGGCATAGAATCATATACAGCATGAAATTTCCATAAACAAGGTTTTCCCAAAAGAACATAAAAAAAATCAAGGGGCGAAACATCACACAATACCTCATCTTTGAATGGATTGATGTCATACTACATGCAACACTATTGGTTGACGCGAATATCACTTCCTTGGTAGATCCATCCAATCACTAGTGCATCTGGGTCAAATTTCGACGGTGCGTTCGACGTAATTGCCACTTTATATTGTTGGAAGAACGAAAAACATCGGACCCCCTCAAACGTCATTTCACAGGACGTTGCTTTTTCGACGACAAAGTGTTCGTCTATATTGCGACGTTCTATGATGCCACATGTCATCATGAATTCGATTGTTCAACCCCCATATAGACGTCATAAGACCGACGTCTAGGTTGTGGCAAGACCGACATATTGGACATGGCAAGAGAGACGTCCTAAAGGTGGCAAGAGAGATGTTTTAAACATGGAAAGAGAGACGTTTCAAAGGTGGCAAGAGAGACGTCCTGAAGGTGGCAAGAGAGACGTTTTGAAGGTGGCAAGAGAGACGTTCTAAACGTGGCAAGAGTGACATTTCAAAGGTGGCAAGAGAGACATCCTTAAGGTGGAAAGAGAGATGTTTTGAAGGTGGCAAGAGGGAGGTTTCAAAGGTGGCAAGAGCGATGTTGTGGAGGTGGAAAGACCGACGAGATGAGGTATCATCTCTGACATGGTTGCTATGGGAGTGTCACTCTTGGATGTGGCAAGAGCGACGTCCTGGAGGTGGAAAGAGAGACATGAAGAGAGTCCAATATGTCGCAATAGTGACAGTTTTGTAGGTATTTAAAAAAAAAATACAATATCAATATCAAGACCTATGAAGCAAACAAACAACTCTAGGCAAGGAACTAGTGACAGACTAGAGGGTCTGAAGATGTTTAATTGTTGATTTCTACCTAGAGTAATTATTCCTATAATTATGATCATACTCGTTGCTAATTTGAAGAGTGTGATCCCCTCCGTTAATATGTCTGCATCCCTCTTCGATCCATCACAGAATATTAGTATGGCATCCACAAAGAGGGAGTTGAAACCATTTGGGATTTCCTACTAACTTTATACCCAACAGGCTTATTCCTTGATTGTCATTGCTTAAATTTACTCCACCCATGGTCTGAATCTAATTAATACCAATGGAGGAATCAACAAATTTTCCTCTGTCATTAACAAAATTTGAATTTCCCTGTCCTCCTCGGAATACTTATGAGGAATCCAGCTGTAGAATTGCTCTACACAATAAAGACAAATGCAGGGCCCAACATCACCTTCAATTCCAAGATAGACTTTGGTGTATATATAAACAAGCAAGATACCATAAAATGATGGTAAATATGGGTGGAATTAAGTATCTCTATAGTCATGAATGGGAATTCTGAGTAAGGAGTACAAGCAGAAAAATACCGAAGCAAAAATGAGAAGCTATAAGATACCCTCATCACCAAACAACAATAGAGTTATCAAAATTTAGCACGTTCACAAAAATTGGGTAGCTCAAAGTAATAAATTATCTCTGCCCATCAAAACCTCACACTTGGGCCACAACATAAAGAGCTAATAATGTCCCATAAATATTTCATCATGACAAAATGAGTAATAAGACTTCAAGCCTGGTTGCCACCTAGTCATGTAATGTAGGCAAGGTCTAAGAATTTTAGAGTAAGTTTACAACTTAGCCAATGCAGAGAACCAAAACATCCAATTCTTTTTAGTGATGCATGTGTATAGAAGAACCAAGAAAGACATAATATAAAACATAAGATAAAATTCGAAGAATCCGATCTGCAAATTTAGTTTGAATCATTTTGGCTATAATAATGAATGGTGCTATTAGCACTCAAATTTTTCATCAAAATTTTAAAGCATCCTTAGTAAACTTGTGCTAAAATTGTCAATGGATTTCAATCATTTGCCTAGGTCATAAATTCTGAAATCCTCATTGAGTCTTGATGAGTTTTATTCATCATTTTTTTCTTCTAAACCCTATCACCTTCCTATAACCTGCATAATAAAAAAAATAAGCTTTTGAATTAGTAAGCCTAGTTATATATATATTTACAAAATATATATATCTTTTTGTCAAAAAAAAAGTGATGTGTACTATAAGTGTTCTAATCTTAAGTCTAAGCCATATCACATATCATACTAAATTATGTCAAACTCCAAGTCCAGACGTCAAACACAGTTAACACATAAGTCACTAAAGCCAAGCGCTCAACAAGAGTAAAGTGCATGCTTGGTATTGGAGCAGTAGTCAACTAACGCAGATAGGGGGAAGCTACAGGTGGGAAAATAAAAGGATCGATGGAGCCATCAACAAAAGGAGTTCAAAAGAAAAAATGCAATATAGAGGCTCAAGTACACAGTGATAAAGTTGTTTCTAAGGTGGTTCGAACCTGAATGTTTTTAGTGTCGAGCAGCTAGTGAAAAACTTTCAATATCTGAGAAGATACAGGTGCCAAAAGGTTTTGCAGTTGTCGAGTTTTTGTCAAGGGAATTTATAGATGTTGTGGTGTTTCCAGACTATACTCTTTCAATGATGTACAGTAAGCTCAATACTGGAAACTTCTTTGTGATTCCTGGTTCTTCGATTGATGTATGGGTTGCAAAAATATTCTCAGCATTACATGGGAAGAGGCTCACGTTCGTTAATTTGGATGCATGTATGGTATCCCAGCTCATTACGATAAAGGTCCACGGGGATCTCAAGCACTCGAGAAATCATAGAGTTTTGAACTTCTCGAAGCATGAGTTCAGAAAAAAAAATCGTGAATGGTTCAGTTCGTGTTGTTTTGATGAAAGAATTTGGTCCCGTCTATAAATGCATTCTGGCTCTTCTTGTGGGTGTTAGTCAAATAGAAATAGTCAATTTAAGGCAGCTGCAAGTTGAGAGATGTGAAAGGATATTGACAACCTGCAACCCAAACACCAAGCACTACGTTTCACAAACCAATAGTTCGCAGAAGTTGACAAGGGTAAAGAAATTATATTTTTTTATGATATGGCATTCAAGGAAAGCTCTATAAAATGGGATTCTCGATGGGATACATATCTTCTCATGAGACAATTAGTGATTCCAGAACAAGAAACACCACAAGCTCAAGACAATTTTATATGAACCATACACCATCACCTAAACCATTGGTTCAAACACCTTCCATTTGGACTTACTGACCCTACCCTTTGGAGGTTCTCGTTACTCACCATTAAGATACTATTCCATATTCTCAGCCTCCTTTTGGCAAAGACACACTACTCAGTGTCCAGACCAAAATTACATGGCATAAGTAGTCCATCACTTGGTTGGATGCAATGTTAATCTACCTATACAAGCAAAGTGGTTATCTCAATCCACTTTTCAGCAACGGTTTCCCCACCTACAACAAAAATTAAGGACAGTTTCCTCTACAGGGAGAACATGATGAGAACTTGTTGTTGAAAGTGGAAGTCATGATGGTATTTATCCTTGTAATTAGCATTATCCTAACAAACTCAAGATCAGTAGTCATGCAAGCACTGCATGCCACTTAGCATGGCCATTTATTTATTGACACCTAATGAAGAGTGTTTAGTATGTCCATTTGCAGGTACTTCTCATGTCTTTTGAATTTTATCATGCGGTCAACACTTTCCGTGTGTGAGCACTCATCAGAAGCCTTAGAGAAAACCTCCTCGTAACAATTTTCATTGCAACCTCTGATTGTACCACACTAAAGACGAACATCATGGCCCATATTCACAAGAAGGGATGATAATCTGCAAACCAAACAATTGAAATGAATCATGCAGCCCTGCCTCAGTAGTTATACAACATATGATACTTGCAGAACAAGTCAGAACATTTTACTAGTTTTGTCTATTACCTCCTTATGTTGATAAAAAAACGAAGGAAGAAGGAGATGCTGCAAATGGGAGAGATAGATGTTGGCACTTCCCCTTGTCATTTGTTGTATCCAGGATGTGTGGATCACTATAGGTAGACCCTCTATGGGAAAATACCCCACTTTTGAATCACATGACAAGGACAAATTTTTTTTACAGTATTGCCCTCTTACTGTAAATTTAATATAAAAACCCTTTTCCACCAAATCGAATTCCACTTATGTGACAAAGGTGAAAATTCAACTGCCAGGTATCCATCTTCTGTAGCATATTAGTTACAAATTCAGTGTCAAACACATTCAGTTATTGCAACCCTATTGGAAGGCCACAAATTCTCTGAAATTGTTCTAGTTGGTTTTCTAGTTTTAAGTACAATTTTACATTTTCTTGAAGGAGTCCAACTTCTTTATTTTTAGGATGTCTGTGTCTTAGCTCTACTTATATCACTCATGTTGTTGATTTATTTCTTGAAAGTTTAGGATCATAAGAACACTTCAATTAAATTTATTCTGAACCCTTACGAACCTTGTTTTTATGAGGTTGTTCACTCCAATATGAGCTGTATATTTGAATAACAATACTTTTGTATTCCACCAATTGTATGCCATTTTGGAATTTTTGATGCGAACTATTTTGAGGTCATGATTTGTCAAGTAATGTATTTTAATTTTCCTGAAAATGAAACAACACTACTTATACTTGATCTATTCATAATATTTTATTTATACCATGCAAATCTTTGAGGGTGAAGATTCTTTTCTTAGAGAAGTTATGGATGCATCAGATGATCTTTATGTTGCTTCTATTGGATTGGGAATTCATTTGCAGTGTTGTCTATCAGGATCATCAGAAACCACAGATCATATAATTTTGAACTGCATCCATAGAGCTATTGAATCAACGAAAGTTGTATATCCTCCTCTGCTAGAGTCAGAAACACTAGCATAAGCATTTATTGTAAATTTTTCTTCAATTAACCCCCTTAGTGCTCATGCCATATTGACTTCTGCGACACCCTCTCACAGTTTTTATGTTCAACATGTGAACATAAAATTTGTTTAATGAGAAAATTTGATGTGCCTGAGAAAGGCATAAGTTTATTCGGTTCATAAAGCAGTTACAGTGAATTAGGAGAAACAAAATCTAGCACAATTGATTGCTCATCAACTTTAACTTCATGATTTGATGGAGATAGCAATAAACTAGAAAAGAGTTAGATTCAAAGAAACTTGACGTTACATTGCATCTTCACTCTAACGATATCCCTGTAAAAGAATGCTTGGATGCAGATAGTTCATAAATGTCTTGCTTTGGAAAACATAGGAAAGTACCATCAGAATCTTTTAATATGCAACCCTCACAGATATCTCAAATAAATTATATGCAGAGCCCATTGTTGGAACAGGTTGATAACCATTACTGCCACACAGATGATGAGCATTTGGCAGGATCGGACTGGGATTGCACATTGGATGAGGATTCCAGCTACAGTAACAATGATCTAATCGATGAATTAGGTACCTCTTTTGTGTCAAGAAAGTTGGATGGGGATATTTATGAAGAAACAATCAATATGTGCAAAGATTTTCAAAATGGAGCCTTGGATAGATCCCAATATGACATATCAAGGATGGACTTCATATGCTCTAGGTTTGACATTGAGAATCCAGTGTCATTACAAATGAGAAGTGCCAGTATAGCTGCAATTTGTTGATAGGATAAACCAAGTGGAATATTTTCAAACTAATCTTCGATGCATTCCATCTTCTGCCAAGATTAATTATGAACTTGATCAATGGGATAGTTCAAATAAATCTAAATTATATGGCCTCAAGGCTGGAGAAATAAGAAAACAATCACAAATGGAAAACACTATGGTGGATAAGTTCCATTCATCAGAAATGGATTGCTGGCATGGTGAGGTGAGTATCTGGAGGCAGAATTCCATAAGAATTGCTTTAGAAAGGTCGGCTTTATCACGAGGGCAAAGTCTCTCTAATAAATCAAAAAATGCATTTAGTGGAAAAGAACCCAGTTTAGCATATCCACAACACAGATTGAGAGGATCAATAGAGTTTCTATATCCTCCAGTTAGAAAGGAATATTCTTTAGCAAATGGGAGGGATTATGCTTCTGAAAACATATTGGATGTTTCCTCATTTTGTCTGGGTCCAAGTACATCACACAAAACTGTAAGTCCATCTACTTTTGATAATTACTGCTATCATAGTGGCAGTGAATCAAGAATAGAATGCAAGAAAAAATGGCATAACATTCTTAGGTACCCAAAGTAGTCTCCAACTACAAACAAAGGACCGAAAAAATTGGCATCTTCTTCACTGAAATCATCGACTCCTCTTGACAAGAGGGAAAAACAGGTAATATTTTGACCTGGGTAACCAACCAAGCTGTTTTTCCTTTATCTGTCTCCCATCATGTTCTCTATGGATTAACATAAAAATGGAATACTGGCCAGACATTGACATTTGTAAAAGGAGGAACTAATAAGAAAAGTTGATTGGTTTGGAGTGATACAAATGATGAAAACATAAAGCGAAGAAGAATTGATAAGAAATTCGCAATCTAATTTGCAAGATTTATGGTCAGCACCTACAAACTTCATCTAAGAATCACTGTGGATTGTGATCGGAAACTTTGATTTACATACCATTGAAATTATATTAAAAGATTCACATTAAAGTTGGTTTTCTTGTTTTCAGTGAATTTTCAAGGACTGCAGAAAGATTTGATCTATTTCCTTGTGTGGGCACCTGATATTGTCCCAATGAACTAGTTCAAAGTTGAGAAATTACATCACTGAATTGTATTCCTTACCATTTTTTTCATAGAACTGGCAAGAAGGATCATACGTAAGCATGATGTTGCATTTTTTATTATAAGAAAAATTTATCACAGATATTTGTGGTCCAGGATTGAAACTGCGTTTGATTCATAAGTACTATATTTGTTGGGTGTAGCTTCTAAGCTTTGAAGAGCTGTCAGAAGAATTGTAATGAGAAAAATTTTACTCGGTGCAATGAGCTTCCTAGAAGGAAGAAGTTTATGAAATCAAAATGTGATCAAATGGAGAAGTTGGTGTTCCACATGTTTCCAATTTCCCACATGGGAATCTTGACAAGGCTTACACCAGTAACATTTAGCTTGCAATGCAGAAATAACAATGAGACCTTTCTATATTCTTCTTAAAAGAAAATGCATACCTTAAGAACCTATCTATTTGCGGCCTCACAAGTTCTTCTGCATGGATGAGTTGGAGTTTTTCTTATTCAGTGCATGGAATACTTACATCCCAATAAGTTCGTTGATGTATTAATGAAATCCAGGTTGTATTCAAGCAGAGGTAATCTAAAATCATTTCACCCCGAAAAGAGAGTTCTAGTACTTGGTTCACTTAAGAAAAAATAAATACAAAACGGGTGTCAATGGCCATGAATGTGACTTTTTCTAATGCAGAATTGTCTTACACTACATAAGGGTAAAACAGAGACTTTCAGTTAGTCCAAATTTGTCCTCCATTTCTCATCCCTGAACCAGCAGTGGGAGACTTTCGGTTATCGGAGCACCTTGTCAGAGTTTGTTCATGGTTCTAGGGTGAGAAGACGGAGGACAAATTTGGAAGTCATTTGTATGTGGCCATGCCAAGGTTAATTTTAATGTAAAATGATAGGAATATACTTCTAACCATCCCAACTTCCAAGCAAAATAGAGGAAGTGAGGCCTACAATATTCCAAGTTGGAAAGGCAAATTACTCATGGTTGGTCTTTCAAAAGCTGTGAAATCCATGTCAGTGCACATACAGGTACGACAATTATTTCTTTGTAACTGGACATGTATATATAAGATGTTCATAGAGATATAAAGGGGCTTTTATTAACATTTCCATTGGATATTCTTAGAGCTACAAGTGAATTTTGTATTAATAAACTGCCCAATTAAAATTGCAAATATGATTAACTCGAATATTGTCGATCTGTTAGATTTTAGAGGACAAATGTGTGCTAACTACGCAAGATTTGTATATATAAGATGTACATAGAGATGTAAAGGGATTTTTATTAGCATTTCCAATGGATATTCTTAGATGTATTAAGTGAATTTTTGTATTAAAAGACTGCCCAATTAAAATTGCAAACTCCATTAACTCGAATATTCTTGATATGTTAAGACTTAAGAGGACAAATGTGTGGTAACCAGGSRAGAATTGTTGGAAAGRCATAATACCTAAGTAAATTGTAYTRTAAGGGMTTAWTCRTTCAGATCTAGAAGGAAAATAAACKTTGRCATTGTYTATAAGAATACCAACTATATACATGCATATTGGTGTGTTGATCAACTATCATGGCCTATGCATGTATGTCTGTACATATGTATTATGTATGTATGTATATTGAAGTGATGCATGCATGTGGGTGTGTTGACCCACTCTCTGGCTGCACCTTGGCGTACTTGTTGTCCCATCTCTTGCATTGTATGTAGGTAGGGTATCAAATCAATAAACATCCACAGAAGATGTATCGCATAAACTACCATGGCCTATGCATGTATGTATATATTATGTATGAATGTATATTGAAGTGATGCATGCATGTGGGTGTGTTGACCCACTACCTAGCTGCACCTTGGTGTACTTATTGCCCCATATCTCTTTCATTGTAGGTAGATAAGGTATCAAATCAATAAGGATCTGTAGAAGATGAATTGCATAACATGGTTCCCTGCCCTAATGGAGATTATTCTATACCTGGTTGGGAACTTGTCTATTCATAACATTTCACCCCATATATTTATCTTCTTTGCAAGTAGAGGGTTGCATGCACCTAGCAGATTAGGCCTCCAAAAACTCCATTAGTAGATCAAGCCTCCCTTGAGTGGGCAGTGGCCCCTCTTTGTCAAATCGGGCCTCCTTGAGTAGGTCGTGGCCTCTCGTCTTAGATCTGATCATCTTTTCTTTGACTGTGGCCTCTCCTTCACAGATATAGCCTTTATCCTAACCAGTCGTGCCCTATGACTGTATACTCATCACAATCGTACCCCTTTGGCACATGTGTTCTATCTGTTGGAAATTCATGTGGGTCCTAGGGTTTGATCACATAATTTTCTGTATGGTGTTTTCTCCTACTGGTGGAAAGAAAGTCCTTTCATCTTTTGGCAAGAGATCTAACCTATATGGTAGATCAATGACCCTAGATTTTGATGAGCATAAGCACTAATGGAGTCTCATCTCTAATGTGTGTTTGCATCTCCTTCATGGTAAGTCTTCAAGGTAAGTGACTTACTATATTGTTCTTTATTCAAACTCTTTATTTAACTTAAAGTTTAGATCTGATGTCTATCAGATCCATAGTGTATCAGTTTGTTCTTTGACGTATATCAGATCTATATCAGCATCTAGTTTATATCTAGATACTGATCTATTTGTTTCTTCAATTTAGATCATAAAGTATGTTGGATTTACACTCTTAGAAATTTATTGTTTCTCTGGTGAGTGTCAAGTAGGGTTGTTGTGTTTACTCTTCTGAAAAATGAGACTTTGCTGTAATTCTAACTGAAATTTTGAAAAGTATTTTACTGTTCTGCATTATTTCTCAATTTCTAACACCGAGGTCTGGGCAATGAATAGAACTGGATCCAAATGTGAAACAATGATTTCAGCCTACTTTAACCATGATATTAATTAAGTTATCAACAATAAGGCCAAGCCCTAATGGTTGTAAAAAATACTTCACAACAGAAGCAAGGAAACTTGCTTTCATCCAACAATACAACCATGGAAATTATGCCCAATATCAAGTAGAATGTTGGGAAGACCTTGGACAATAATTATATGTTTGAGTTATTGTTATAAGTAATTGATTTGATGCAATAAGTTTGAGCCATAATGGTTGTAGCAATCATTCATAACAACAACAAATTAGTGACTTATTATGCCAAGCGTTCAGTTACAATTAGCATGAGGATGAAGCTAGACACCTAAATTCTCAAATAAATTCCCAAATATAGCTCTTAATAAGTATAATAAGATACATATGTTAAACAATGATTTCAGCCTACTTTAACCATGACATTAGGTAAGTTATCAACAATAAGGCCAAGCCCTAACAACTGTAACAAATAATTCACAACAACAACAAAGAATCTTGCTTTAATCTAACAACACAACAATGGAAATTATACCCAATATCAAGTAGAATGTTGGCAAGACCTTGGAAAATAATTATATGCTTGAGTTATTGTTACAAGTAATTGATTAGATGCAATTAGTTTGATCCATAATGGTTGTAGCAATCATTCATAGCCGTAGCAAATTAATGATTTATCATGACAAGCATTGAGTTAGAATCAGCATGAAGATGAAGCTAGACACCTAAACAAAAAACCTACCTACAAAACACAAAACCTACAGATGGGGACAATATGTGCGAGCTTCCACCCATCCCGATGCACTTCCGTAGATTTTTTCTTGTCATAATTTTGCAAAATTTTATTACATACCCAATGCCTCTACTACACCAAACTCTTATCCTTGAATCTCAAACTCAATGGGAACATGGACCATTCAACACATTCTTCCCCTCGAGCTCTCTCCTTTCACAAATGCAAGGGTTACATCAGACTCCTTAAGGAGGTGTTAACCTACATTATCTGAGCAAGAATGTCTCTTTTTCTCTGTGGAGATCATTTAAGCAATTGATCAAAGTCAAACAGTTGATGAAAATCCTCTGTTCTCACTAATAAACCCCATCTTTGCTGGTTGTAGCTTAATTCTGATATAGAGTTTTTATCAAACAGTTTGTGAGCATACTCCAATCCTTCATGTAACACTTATATTGGTTGTTGTTTGTTTATAGATTTATTGTTTTGGTTTTCTTATGTAGATTTCAAGATGAATGATGTTTACTTGCCACCAATAAGCTTCATGTTCAGACTATCTATTTCAACAGATTTTACAAGGAAATAACCAACAATTTAACACACAGGAAAGCAAGGAAAAATGCATACAAACATTTGGTTTTTATTGCAATAATCTGACCTGTTACAAGTTGGCCATATTATAGGTTCAGTTCACCCTCTTCTAGATAGGAATGGATCCCCACAATGTCAAATTCGACTTAGGGAAAATGCAGTCCAATCTACTCATAAAATGATGTAGCTCTGTTTTAATATTTCCTGTGTTTGATACAGGCTGGAAGAACAACAAGAGTATTGTGGTAGTGGCTGTAGGTTTTCCCAAACAATTGGCAACCAATACACTTGATGAAATAAGGGATTAACTCCCTTCAAAGGTTCTGCAACCATTGTTGTAAAATACACCCTCCTTTAGCACTCTACAACCCTTCACAATCAGTAATACGCCCTTCACTATTCAAGTGCTCCCTCCTTAGAGACAAATGTGCCCTCCTCTAATCCTGTGCGCCCTGCATGAGATATCCAGCCTTTAAATGGAGAAATAATGACCCAGAACTCGGCCCCTGCCTTCAATAATTCGCCCAGCTAGTAAATAAACATTCTCTCAGCCTAAAATTCGCCCAAACAGTGAGGTGTTCATCCCACAATGAAAGAAAACGACCCAACACTTCATAAACTCGCCCAACTACAATATTTCATCAATGAGAGTGCCCAGGTTTGTATGCAACTCGCCCAGCTGCATAATAAAGATGCCCAACAAGTATTTTACGTTCAGATCTAGATTAGAGTGCACCCAAATAGTGAAATAATGTGCCCAGCAGGACAGGAGCCCATTCCACAATCATTAATTCGCCCCCAAACCCTAAAATCTCAGCCACAACTCGATTAGAAGTATAATCTTCCCAATGAAGAGATCAAAGTGATTTCTTCCCACACAAAATGACTAGCTAGGGTGTATCATTGGAAATCAATCCTAGGATTTGTCACCAAAACCCCCACAAAATGACTAGCTAGGGTGTATCTTTGGAAACCAATCCTAGGATTTGTCACCAAAACCCTCCAAACCCCAAGTTCTAATAACTCAACAAAACAAGAGGACGAATACAAAATAATTGATCATCATGATGAGAGAATAGAGGTCTCTATCTCACCTTTGTACCCATTAATTTTTTCTTTATTTTATTATTCATTGATTAAATCACTTAATTAATTAATTAACCATTTTAATTATAAAAAGTGATTTAACTATTTTTATGGCTTCTTCTGCCACTGAAAGTCACTTCTCATCATCTTATACTGTAGTGTTTTTTCTCCCGATTCCGATGAGCTATTACACTAAGAGGTTTCTCCAAGTAATATGCCCATTATAACATTCTTAGTGAATTTAATTAAAATACGACCCATAATAACTCAAAATTACGGAAATCGTTGGAATGCAACGAAACCAAAGTCAAGTTGTGCGGAATGGATCCCGATGATGAATATGATGAACGATGCAATTCGAGCCCAATAAAACCCCTTAATATCTCTCGAACTTGCTGTCAACCCTATTTGGCTACTTTGGTAGGCATAACACTCTGTAATGTAATAATGTCCCAAAATGGGGACATTACAGTCCTCCCTGCCGGAATATTGTTTGTCCTCAAGCAATAACTGAATCCAACTACCTATGATATCGAGGTCCCATATCCACCGATGTGACACAAGGTAGAATCCCCTCAAGATGTGGCGTCTCCAAGTGCTCACCACGCATGACACCCAAATGCCCATGATGACTAGAATGATCAATGGCTAAAGAATCTCAGTCAACTCCACGAGCAACCACTCTACTCGAAAATCAATTCCATCAAACACTAAACTATCAAGCACTCCAATCCCTGAATCCCATATCAAAATGTGAACTGCAATGCCTTGTGAAGGAAAGTCCTGCAACATATCTACACCATGAGTCTCCTGCAAATAACACACGGTCTCAACCCGAAATGAGTCTGTCATCCACGACCGTACCAAACCCAACATGACCTCCACTAACTGAACATGTTGCTGCCATAGTGAGGTACTGCAAGACCTCAACCAATCACCAACAAGTGACATGCTCCCGCCAATACTAAAGCTCACTGGAAAGTCAAAGTGACTTCTTCCTGCAAAGATCCATTCATCTCCATCAGTCAATAAAATGACCAGCCTTGTAATCCCAGGGTCCCATGATAGTCTCTAATAGGGACCATCATGTTGATGTTGCACTACTCCGATCATGACTGTCTGCTCAAACTATACATAATGGATCCTCCACTCTTGGATCCTCATAATATGAAGAAAACTACTGACCAAATGGACTCCTGGATCCCATGTCAAATTTGGAAGTCCATCACTTCCAATCCCCACTAACTGTTGATGTGCCCTACTGGTAACTGTTGAAATCCCTCCATCCTCATTCCAATGAGAGTCTGAATATGTATCAACCTCTGAGATATCCTCTATCCCATGGCCTAAGATACTCTCTATCACACCCAAGGCCTCAACTATTGGTCTCTGATGATCCACCCCTATCCTGTTGTATGCAATAAAGAGACTCTTGTCAGGTGGTCTCAACCTACCAACTCTCCATGTCCCTTGCCACTATCTATCTCCCTCTGTGTTGTTGTCAATCATGAAGGCATCGAGAAAGTCTATCATAAATATTTGCAACCAGCTATACAACTGGAAAATCTCATATGCTTTGGTCAATCCCAAGAACCTAACCAAAAGCTCGTCCAATGGCACCCATGGTAAATAATCATTTGTACTCATCAATGAACACCAACCATTGGGTACAACAGTAGGTATCTCCACAACCTGCGGTTCAATCAATCTCCCTCCATCATCACTCATATAGTTTTTGTTAGTGTGAGGGTGATCTCCCAAAATGACGTGTTGTTGCAAGGGAGAGGAATCTCCATGCTCCACTAAGTATGTCTCCTCCCTACAATCTAATGCATCCCATATTGAAATCATGAATCATATATTCCCTATTTAGGGCATGTGTGATGGCAGACTAAGGGACCACACATATCCATGATATTTTAGAGACAAATTTTATGACCTTAGACCCTATATTTTGGCTTTCAACTATTGCATGGGCACCAAGAGCCATCTCCAATGCACCAATCCTCAATATGGTGACCATATCTCACTTATAAGCTAAATATCCCCTATGTAGGCCAAGGACTAGGCCCAAAGAAACATCCTTGATGTTATAAATCTCCAAATGGCCACCATATCCCACTTTCAAGACACAAATTTCCCATATAGGGCTTGCATGTTGGCTTATGGTCCAATGCATGGCTCATGAACCCTAATGTCATGGACCATGGATCTTATAGATTGTTTGGTGCTCTAGGGATGATTCTTGTGGCCTAAGCCATAATCAAGGGATAAAATTAATGGAGGGTGACCTTAGGTTATAACATTTATCTTTGGTGCTCATTCATCATGCATGAGGGCTTGAGACACCACATAGGAAACATACAAAGAATCTTTGTTTTATGAACAAGATATGGTTTATGGTTTAATATGATCATGGCTTACGGTTTAATCTGATCATGGCTTATGGTTTACGGTTTAATCTGATCATGTTTTACGATTTAATCTGATCCATTTTTGTGGTATTACTCCCTCTATGGTATTACCTTGCCACAAAGCATATGCCACAGAGGTATTGTTTGAAGTGTTCCCTAACCCTCTGTGGTATTACTCCCTCTATGGTATTACCTGTCACATCTCATTGTCAAACATTGTGGACCATTAATGAACAAGCCATTTTCAAGTTTTGATTTAACACAAAAAATACATAAGGTATACCGATTTTTAACACCCTTTATATCTCACATCAATCCTAGAAAACATAAAATCAAAGCTTCAACCAGAAAAAATCATTCAACTAGCACAAAAGGTCCATCATCACTCAACCAATGGATACTCATAATAGAATTTTAAGATCAAATTCCTAATATTTAAAATCATAATCCTATCTTGATGTCCTC
>ML781822.1:466163-496684 GCA_009831015.1 Picea engelmannii
AATGACAACTCATTGATCCATCTTCATCTATGCATACATATTATATTACATAAATCATCAGTCAATCAATCCTTTGACATCAATCAATCACTTGACATCAATCAATCAAACCATTGGCATCAATGACAACATGATCCAACATCCTTTCCTTTGAGAATGTGAGCTAGTTTTTCTACTAGAAGATCCCTCAGAGTTTCCAGCTTCCTTTCCAGAAGAATCTCCCAATGAGTGTCCCCTGCCTTTAGGTTGGGCCTTCTTCGAGGTACTTCTCCTAGTGTGGTCACTTATGGGGCCATGTTTTAGGATCTCAGGTGGACTTTGACTTCTCTTCACATGTCATCGATCCACATGGATGGTTTTGGTTTCATGTTGTAGCTGCCTCTATATGTCAGATAAGATTTGCAGCAAGACTACATTAAGTTATGTTTATTTTTATTTCTCCTTTATCAATCTCTTGTTGTCAGCCTTGCAAATTTGTAATTCAATCCTAAGGCCCCTTAAAATTTCAGCGAGATCCGGAGGGGTTTCCAACGCCCTCCTTTCGTCAGATTATTCATCTCTATTGTGGGAGCCATCCCCCACTTCATAGCACGTCACCATCCTTTAGAATTGAAGATTTCCTTGTGATTTACTGACTTCTCGAGTGCTAAAAAAACACTTTTTGTTAGCCAACAGTCTATTAATTTATGAACAATACATAGTTCGAATTTCTTAAATGCACACACATAGTAGAAAGTTTCATTCTTTTCCTCAATAAAATTTTAACCAGACTCTTTAAGAAAGAGGTAAGATAGGGTGTCACTCTTAAAATTACTCTAAATATGGTTTTTAAGCGACTTGTCCATGAGCCCAAGCAACCAAGTGTTGTAACCTTTCTCTGATACCAATTTGTAAAACACCCATGATGAGGCGTAAAAACATTTCGTTCTTCTTAAGAAAACAATACCCTCATTCAGGGTCCCTATTCCATTATTCTCTTCCAAATCTTTCTAACCACAATCTCCATGTTCTGAAATGAGCTCAGAGAAGGTAGGTATCCACTCCCAAGATCTTTGGGTTCTTTCATCCGCCTATATTTCATATGACCATAGCTATGCCCAGACGCCAAGACAACAGGCACCAAGACAACCACCATGCGAAATCCTCTAGAGTAGAAAATTTCTAAAGTTCATGATTCGACGCCGCATGTCCTCAAGGATTTCGACGACCATGATTTACTTCAGGGCTTTAGCATTTGGAAGTTTCAAACGTTACTACACCTTTTCCCTCTGAAGTACTCTGCACCCAAAGTTATAGGTCAAGCGCCACACATCCCTTGTGATCGACGATTATGACCTTCTTCGAGACTTCGATGTTCGGGAGTTCCGAGCACTCCAACTCATTTTCCTCTGAAGTACTTCATACTCGAAGTTCCATATCAGGCGCCACGCATCCATCTAAATCAATGGATCGGGTCCACTTTGGGGCTTTGGTGTTTAGGAGTCCTGGACGTTCACACCACCTTTTCTCTTGGAGTGATTTCACCTGAAGTCAATGATCAATCGACGTGCATCTCTTTCAAATCTACGGTCATGATTTACTTCGGGATTTCTCAACTCTCGTGACCCCAACTTCCTCAGAAGTGGCTATCTTCTGAAATGGAAGATTTGTTGACACCTATCCCCAGATGATAGATGACTCATATGAACTCAGGCTCTCCGGCCTTCGGGAGTCCTTATTCAACACATTCCCTTTTTCCCATAACGACTTTCCTCTGAAGTGAAGGATCTGACGACACCTGTCCCTTTATCTCAAACAAATCATATCTTCTTCGACTCTTCGGGCTTCCGGAGTGTCAACCTCCCCACACTAACTTTATTCCAGAGTGTTTACACCCAAATTCAACGATCTGTTGATGCATGTCCTTTCTCCTAGATCGACAACACAGAAGGACCCCATTACTCCACTGATTTTCAAAGGAACTTATGACTATCCACCTAGAAACATTTCTAGGTCTGATGGTCATGATTTGGCCAATACCATTGTGTTCATTGATCGATAGTTCACAGTTATTGTGGGGCCCCAATGTGCACACTCTTTATCAAAGAGCTCAACCTCCACAATTTGGAAACTACTTTCCCAACTCAGTCTATTCCTGGTCATCGATATTCCAACCTGACAATATAAACGTTGGTGAATTGCAGGCCGCAAATTAGCACGTCCTCTAATTTCACCTTCGTGCTCTAAAATGATTCCACACCATCGATCTTTGTTCAGAGATCGATGGTTCATAATGATTGCGGGGTCCAATATCCCCAATTTGGGAATTTTTCTCCCAGCTCTGATCTAATAATGGTCATTGATCTTCCAACCCGACAAGATCAATGACATTGGTGAATTGCGGACTACAAACTAGTACGCTCGCTAATTTCACCTTCACACTCTGCAATGAATCCCAACCATCGATTTAATCAAGTGGACGGTGTTTACTTCGTTAACTCCAGTGGTATTTGAGTCGATTTGATGCCTAGGATGGCTTCTCCTCCTGATAAATGACTTGCATTCATCTACGCTGTCAAGTTATTAAGACATCTATGGAACTTGTTACTCCAGTATTTTGGGTAACTTTGACTATCGTGAAATTTCACATCTCAGAGCTTCGAGCTCCCAAAGTTTTGAAACCTTCATGAGCTAACTCCTTTTAGTTCAGGGTTCCTAGACCTAGGTCACATGGGCCTTCAGATGACTCTTGGGCTATGAACTCTACTCTTAGTCGGGTTTTTGGTTAAGGACTTGGGTGCATGTTCAAAGTCTCTTAGACTATAGGTTTGAAGGAAATGCCTCCCTAACTTGCAGAACTTTAAGCTCTGAAACAGGGCAATGTAAACTCATGAGGTTACCAAAATGATAACAGTGCCAAGAGGCTTGCTCCAACTCTGGAACTGTGATGCAATTCCCTAGGGAAATTCCTTCGAGGGGTTAAACTAGAGCATATGGAAAATAAAAAAGAAGCATAAGTTCTCAAGGGAACAAACACATACTCATAACTTAATCATTTCAATACAAAAACCATTTATAGACCTATAAATACATGCATTCATCCATTATTTCCAATTCAAAGAAGAACATATGGAAACACTTATCAGAACCATAAGGTATGATGTCATTGTTGAAAGGGGTGCTCATTTCCACCCAACAATAGACTCAGTCACTCCTAATGGCTTTACCAATGGCCACCCTCAATATTACACCACGATGCTTTGAGATTCAATCTCTCTCTTCCATCTCAACAGAAGTTAGGGACAAAGGTTACTCTCCTTCTCCCAGTACAGAAATAGATAGGGATGAAGGTTACTCTCCCTCTCCTAGTAAATAAATATATAGGGATGAAGGTTACTCTCCTTCTCATGACTTAGTCTCTTATTTTTTGCAATCAGAACTCACTTTCCTCTTTTAGTCCTTCCTCAGACCCGAGATCTTCAACTCTCGTCTCTGCACTCTTTGCAGGTCTTCCTCTGCCCACCTTGCTTCCTTTCTTTCCTTCCTCCGCAAGATTATGTGTGGCTTGAATTCCTAGTTCGTGGTCAGGTATGGAAGCCTCACAGATGGGCGATCTTCCCCATCACCGCATTAACACTTGAGGAGGTCTTCCCGCCTACCAGCCTGACTATAATTCATCCCTGGGTGAGAGGGTTGTTCTGATACTAAGCATTTAAATCCAACAAAGTACTGGGTTGGTGGAGTTTAACGCAACCATTCTTGGTCCCCCCCCCCACCTTTTCATAGCATTCGTGGTTTCTTTTAGCACATCCCCTTTACAATAGTCATGCAACACGTATCCATTTTCTATTAAAATAACAGAATTTACATTCATCGGCCTTTTATACAAAGGTCTATCAAATTAAACATTCACACCTTTGAGTTTTCCCTAGTTCCTTAGCCAATATATTTATATTTACAAATTGGGAGAAACAGTGTGTTACAATAAGATAAGTCCGTCTCCCTTTTCCCCTTTATTATGGAATAATTTTTTTATGTTAAGAATACAGAGTTATTATTGATTATGAGAAATTGCCATGAAATTTTGTATAAATATTGATAAATAAATTGGTGGATTAAAATCAGTTAATTGCAAACTGTGTATCCAAATGCATCATGAATACTAAGCATTGACAAAAATAAAATATTCAAGAATGGGTCCTATGCTCATTTCAGTTAATAATCTGGAAATTATGGTCTCCAAAATTTTAAAAGTTTTCCTTGTGGATTTTTTTTAATTGTGCATATCAACTTCCTGGTAGATTTTTGTGTGTTTTAATAATATATGCTTGACATGAACTTCCTTACTTGATTTAGAAATTTTTCTCATGGTTGATCCTTGAATTAACAAGACCAAGTCCTTATTTTGATAATTTCTGATTTTTCTAAGTGAAACAGGAAATGCACATTGATTTTCCAAAGGATAGTAGAAAGCAAATCTCTATTTTTCCATGTGCAACCCATGAGCACACTGCATGAATGTTATTTTCCCTTATAACTGTTGAAACTTCCAATTAAGTTCCCATGCAAATGCATGCACAAAAAATTAGCTAAAAATAGAATGTGGATGCATGCACACTACAATGAACAATTTGTGTAATTGGTGGATTAGGTTGAAATCAATTCATCTAACTATCTATCAGATTCTATATATCTAGCATACCTGTAGAGGTGCAGGTGTAGAAATGTAGTGTAGCACAGTTTGTGGGAAGAGAGTGAGATGATGGTTGTAAGCCTATGATTGGCTATTGTAATTGTCCCTTGAATAATAAGAATATTGATTATCATTTCCACGTGGTTTATTCCCTTAGAAGGGTTTCCACATAAATCATTGTGTTCAATTGATGTGATTACTATGTTTTTTTTTCTATGCTATTAAATTCTTCCTTTGTTTCTTCTTCCATTGCCTAAAAATTGGTCTAAGAGTTGTGGTTTTGTGGAGAAATGAAATATTCAAGCCAATGTTTTTTCATGGAAGTTGCTAAAGATGGAGGAGCATTAGTTGTGTCCTTGACGCTCCTTGAGCTTAGTTACAAGAGCATTGATGCTCCTCACACTTGTGAAATAAAAAAATTATTTAAGACTTATGCTCCCCATGGCATACACATGGAGCATTTCCTAATGCTCCCCCAACCATACAAAGGGAGCGTTGGTTAAGGGACCGATACTTTGTACACCATACATGAGGAGCGTTAGTCATAAAATTTTGACTCGAAAGTGACTCAAAACGTTATGCACATGAAATATATATTATACGAAGGATTGGTTGACTTCATATTATGCACAATCCATTTTATGAGATAAATGGTTGGATGTATATAAGAGTTGAACCCTTTTTTCTTGGGTTTTGGTAAGAGGTTTTAAGAAGTAAAATATTTATTAAATATATATTTTTTAACCTTTTAACTAATAGTTTTGGGTTCATTTTTCAACTATAGGTAAATTCCTCTATCCTAAGGTTTAGTGGTTTAGTATTATAAGAAGTGATTTGAGTATTTGGGCATTTGAGGTTTTTTGTGCTAATGGAAAAAGTGCAGAGTTCAAAGTTTGAGGTGGATAAATTTAGTGGAAAGAACAATTTTGAGCTATGGAAGCTCAAGATGCGAGATCTTCTTGTGCAACAAGGATTGCAAAAGGAATTGGCAGGAAAGAAAAATAAAATGACAAGCATGACATACGAGGTTTGGGAATATCTAGATGCAAGAGCTCTTAGTACCACCCGTCTATGTCTAGCAGATGAAGTGTTGTTTAACATCATTGGAGAGGAGACAACAACAAGTTTATGGAATAGACGAGAAAGCCTTTATATGACAAAGTCATTGATGAACATAATATTCTTGAAGAGGAATTTCTATCTCTTATAGATAAGAGAAGGTATGAAAATTGTCGATCATCTAAATTTTTTCAATACTCTGATTTGACAATTATCTAGTATGGAAGTAAAATATGAACATGAGGAAAAGGAATTTACATTATTGTGTTCATTTCCCGAGTCTTTGGATCATCTAGTCACATCTATGTGGTTTAGCACAACGCATGCCATATTGTTGTGGGAGATTTGTTGTTTGAGGAAATGAGGAGAAGATCCAGTAAAGAAACCTTAACAACAGAAGCAATGGTGGTCAGAGGTTGATCTACAAAAAGAGGGAAAGATTAGAGAGGTACATCAAGATCTAAGTCAAAAGGTAAGAAGGGTTAGAAAAAATGTTGGTTCTATGGAAAATTTGGGAATCTCAAGAAGGATTGCTAGAAAATACATAAAACATCCAAAGAGGACTCCAAAAAGGAAACAAAGGAAGCTAATTCAGCTGAAACAAGTTCAGGTTCAGGTTCAGGTTCAAGTATGGTTGATGAGGTATTTTATATCTGTGATGTTTCAGATCAACATCAACCTTGATTGTTAGATTATAGTGCGTCCAACCACATGTGTATTCATAAAAATTAGTTCTCAACTTACCAATCTATTAATGTTTGCGTTATTTTGATTGGAAATGATTTTTCTTGTAAAATTGTTGGGGTTGGTAGCATCCAGATTAAAATGGATGATCTTATTGTAATAACGTTAACATATGTGAGGAATGTACCCAAACTTACAAAGAACTTAATATCTTTAGGAGTTATATATTATGTTGGTTATAAGTGTACAACTCAAGGTGGAGTATTGAATGTGTCCAAGGGCATCTTAGTAGTCATGAAGGTAAGGAGGAACAAGAAACTTTATCAACTTGAAGGAAGGAATACAATAAATCAAGTGGTGGTAGCAACTGAAGGTGCAAGTGACTATTAATTTATGGCATCAATTTTTGGGTCATATAAACTAGAAAGGGATTAAGGTACTGGTTAATTGAAAGTCACTTCCGACTTTAAAGTTTTTGAAATTGAATTTCTGCAAGTATTGTGTTTTTGAAAAATAATGTAGACACAATTTTAAAACAGGAAGACACATAAGCAAAGGTATCCTTGATTACATTCATTCATATGTTTGGGGACCATCCCCTACAGTTTATTTTGGAGGATCATCATATTTTGTGACATTTATAGATGATTACTCTAGAAAGGTGTGGATCTATTTACTTAACATAAAATCTAATGTATTTAATGATTTTAAGAAATTCAGAGATTTGGTTGAAAAGAACACTGACAAGTCAATCAAGTGTTTAAGAAAAGATAATGGAGGTGAATTCACATCTATGAAATTTGAAATTATTTCAAGGAATATGGGATCAAAAGACATAATACCATGGTGTAAATGTGTTGAACCTGCATAGAATAGATCTAGCTAGAAAATACTACACACGTTTGCAGAGAGAAATTTAAAAGAAGAAGCAAGAGAGAAAAAATGGAAGAATTCTCATTAACCATAACGAATAATGAATAATTTACACATGATATACTATGTATAAATCAATCAACGCACATTGAAGGAGAACCAATTCTCCATATTGGTGGTATAGAGTGATATGGACACACACCAACAGTTACGGGAGTGAACTTCCACCTAGTCTAGTTTCTTAGGAAGTTATAGGAGTGATACCACCTAGCTGAGTTAACTAGTCAACCAGTCTTCAGTTAACTGACTGAAACATAGTGTAGTGAGGAGTAGATCAAGGAATCAAGGGTAATGCACCAGTCTAGTGATGAAACCAAGGCTAATGCACATTAGCATGGTAATGATCCCAATGTTGCATGGTGACAAAACCAATGCAGCATCTAGACTCAACTCAACTAGTCAAAATGAAGTGTCAACTGAAGAGAATAGTGAATATTCTCTCCTAAAATATAGGATAATGGATAATGACTAATAAAAAAGGAATAAACTTAGTAAAAATAAATCCTATGTGTGTGTGAAGTAACTCCAACACCCCCCTGAACATCACTATGGTGAAAACAAAGAATGGGTCTTGGAAAGGAGGCCATGTTAGGTACCCAAATACAAAAGATACACTGAAAATAAGGTAAGGAAAGAGTGAAAACCTCATGGGACCCCCCCCCTCAAGATCCAATTCTGGTAAAAGGAAGAACTGATAGTTGCTAGGCAATTGTGTCCTTCACTCCAAGATAGCTTCACAGAGAATGAAACTTATGCTCAGTGAAGGTCTTGGTGAAGATGTTTGTCATCTGTTATGATGAAGGAAAAAATTGTAGGTCTATGATCCCCTCGTGTACTAAGTCTCGAATGTAGTTCATGTGGAGCGTGATGTGGTTTGTCCAATTCCTCTGAACTAGATCTCTACAGAACTTCAGAGTTCTTTGGTTGTCACACCAGATGGGGATCAACCGATGAAACTAAATTCCCAACTCAATGAGAAAATGTTGTAGCCACATAGCCTTAATGGTTATGTTAACTACCCCTCCATACTCTAACTCGGCTGAAGAAAGAAAAATAGTGGCCTACTTCTTGCTCAACCAATAGATAGGACAAGAACTAAGATTGAGTGAGTAACGAGATGTGGACTTTCAATTAGTGTTATAGCCAACCCAATCAGAATCAATAAACCCGATGAGATATAATTTAGAGTATGTTTCATAATGAAGCCCAAAGGTGATGGTGCCCTATACGTATCAAAGGATATGCTTTGCAACCTTCCAATATAGCTCATGTGGCTCCTGCATGAACCTGGAAACTGTGGAAACTGCATAGGAGAGGTACGGTGTGGAGTGTGTGAGATACAACAAGCTCCCCTCTAGATGTCTATACATTTTGTTGTCAATCAATGGAGTCTCCCCACCATCCTGAAGTTTGACTCCTGATAGGAAAGGACTCGGAGAAGAATTGTAGTCTATCATATGAAATATCTCAAGGAGATATCATGTATACTTGTCTTGAGATAGTTTGAATCATGATGCATCTTGACTAATCTCGAGTCCAAGGAAGAAGTGTAGCGGACCCATGTCCATCATCAAAAACCTTTCATGTACAATCCTCTTCATTGCAACAATCATTGAAGTCGAGCAACCAGTGATCAAAAAATCATCAACATACATAACTAAGAGTAGAAGTGAATTAGCCATCCTGAGCATGTAGACATTCAGGTATGATTTATAATGTACAAAGTTATGTGACAAAAGGTAGGAGTCCATCTTGGCATACCATGCCCTCAGACCCTGCTTGACGCCATAAGGGACTTCTTTAGTCAACAAACCAAAGATGAGTCCTGCCCTGCATAAATCCTTGGGGTTGATCCATATAGATCTCCTCAGATAGATCATCTTGAAGATATGCATTCTTCACATCCATATGATGGACTTCCCATACCTTGGCTGGTGCAATGGAAAGTGTCAATCGTATGGAATCCATCTTTTCTACCAGAGCAAAGGTCTCATCATAGTCAATAGCATGCACCTATTGAAAGCCTTTGGAAAAAATCTTGGATTTGTATCTACTAATCTGTCCATTTGTTTCACTATTGGTCCTGTAGACCCATCTGCATCTGACAAGTTTCCTCCCATAAGGAAGGGGAACCAGATCCCAAGTTTGGTTCTTGAGGAGGGAGTTTTACTCCTCCTGCATGGTGGATTCCCAAAAAGGATTTCCAGCAGCCTCACCAGAAGACTATGGATCTGAATACTGAACCAAGAAAATAATCCTAGAGGGAAATGGTTTAGTGGCAGTGAGTGCAATAGGAGGCTCCTTGAAATCAGATCGAGTCCTCCTAGTATCGTCTTGATCACCAATAAGATCCCCTTCATCCTGAAGAGTAGTATGTGCCCACTTGGGCCTCTAATCTAGCTCTGCATCTGCATCTCGATGATCTAACTCTGCATCTAATTGTACTGACTCTATATCTGGATCATTTGAGTCGTCTAAATCAAAAATCTCATCTGAAGAAGACTCGGCATGTGCATGCTCATCATCTCGGATAGGTGGAAGAATGAAGGTGTCTGCATGTGGTTATTGAGGTACATGCAAGACACTTTCCTCGAATTGAAAATTTCGTTCAATGATGATCTAGTCTGAGGAAAGATCAATAATTCTATACCCCTTCACACCGTCAAGGTATCCAACAAAAATGCACTTAGTGCTCTGTGGATCAAGTTCCTTCCTCTTTTCGGAGGGAATCTAGGCCCATGCACGTGAACCGAAAATGCGAAAGTGGGTCACTTTCAGTTTGAGTCCACTCCAAGCCTCGTAGGCATTCTAATCCTTGACAAATTTATGGGGAGATTTGTTTTGGATGTAGGTTTCACAATTGAGTTGCTTCGGCCCATAGTCTCTGTTGTAGTGACTTTGCATGCAACATGCAAAATGCCATCTCTTTTAGAGATCTGTTTTTCTACTCAGCAACTTCATTTTGTTGCGTAGTATAGGGAACTCTGTGCTACAACTGAATCCCTGCCTCATGACAAAGATTCTAGATCCCATGATTGACATACTCTCCCCTGATATCATTTTGGAGGACTTGGATTTTATTTTCTGACTATGTCTCAACCAGGGCTTTGAAATCTTCGAGGTGGTGAAAGGCCTCTGATTTTTTCCTAAGAAAGTAAATCCATATGAAACGTGAGAAATCATAAAAAAAAATGAGAAAAAACCTCGCTTTGTTGATTGATGTATGTGGAAAAGGACCCATGAGGTCACTATGGATCAGATCTAAAGGAGAGGAAGCTCTCTGAGTCTTTCCTTTGTAGAATTTCTCTTAAGGGTGTCTTCCAAGAACACATCCCTCACAGATGCATTTGGAGAAATGGATGTCTGGTAGACCATCAAAAAATATTTTCTTGCTAATTTGTTGCATATATATGAAATTCAAATGTCCAAACTTTTCGTGCCATATCCTACTACTTTAATCAACATGGGTAAGCAGTAAAGAAAAATCTGGTTCAATAAATTTAGAAAATGTATACAATCTATATCGATGATTTACCTCACTAGTAGAAACCTTGGAATTGGTTTGCATGTCATATATATCCATTACATTTGGTGTGAATATAAATTTCTTTTTGGTGCTAGAATTCGTCATCTAATACAGGAGAGAAGATTGATGAACATTTTGGGAACGTGCAACACATTCTTGAATCTTCCGTTGGTGAATTCAATCCTTCCTTTGTCGATGACCTCGACTGGAGAGTTGTCCCCCATCAAAATAGGAGGACCTTTGCATGCATGCAATGAAGACTAGATTTATTTTGTGGCATCCATGTGATGTGATGATCCTAAATTTACGATCCAAGCATCAGGAGAGGAGTTGATGGCAATCAAGACATGGCTAGAATTTCCTTTCTTGGGATTCTGATCTTCTGGCTTCTTCTTCTTAAAACCCTCGTGGATGTGATATCAAAGGTTGTTTTTCTGAAGTACTTGAATCATTATATCTATTTTTTTCTTCATGCATGTGTATTATGGATGGAATCATTTATGGTAGTATGAGCATTTGTCCCATTTTCTTCCCTTTCCCCCTTTGGATCCGGAGGCATCAATGAAGGGTTTTGTGTACCCTTCTTTGGATATGAATGAGATTTCCTTTTGAATTTATATTTATATTTATTATATTGATGGCTTCCATCTTTCATAGTAAATGCATGCACCTTTGGGCCTTTGATTTTTCCCATGTTGATTAGCTTGGCTTGCTCTTATGTTAGGGATTCGATAAAGTCCTCAAGAGAAGGCATCTTCTAGGTGGATCAAGAGGCAAATTTGACTGAATTGAATGTTGATACAAACAAAGGAAAATTCAGGACCAAGTTTTGAGAGAATGGTGAGAACCATTTGTTTCTCCTCCTTAGATTTATCAACCCCGCAAGCTTTGAGTTGTGACAATAAATCCTTGAATTTTGTAAATAAATATTGGATATTGTCTAAGATTTTTGGATCCAATGTGAGCAATTCCAACTCCAACATGTGTCCCCTCATATCATCCTGGTTTCCAAAGAGCCCTTCCAAGGTGTTCCATGCTTCATTGGGGGTTTTATAGGAAGATATGTGAAAAAGGAGATCAGGAGAAATAAGGCTGCAAATCATTCTGAATGCTTCATCCATTTGATTTAAATGCTTGGATTTTTCTATGGATGATGTAGGTTCTATGTCTGTATTCAAGGTTAACATGCAAAAGTCCTCTGGTTTGGATATGAATCATTATTCTCTACTTCCATGCAAAGTAATTGTAAGGTGTAAGAATGAATTATTTTGGGAAATCCATCTTTCTGTTGTCTTCAATCTTTTGTACCTGCAAAAAAATTGGTGTAGATTTTTATTAGCCATTTGTCGTATATGATACCATGTAAATGTGTGGAACCTACATAGAATATATCTAGCTAGAAAATACTACACACATTTGCAGAGAGAAATTTAGAAAGAAGAAGCAAGAGAGAAAAAATGGAAGAATTATCATAATGAATAATGAATAATTTACACATGATAAACTTTGTATAACTCAATCAATGCGCACTAGAGGAGAACCAATGCGCCATAGTGTTGGTATGGAGTGATATGGAAACACACCATCAGTTATGGGAGTGAAATTCCACCTACTCTAGTCTCTCAGGAAGTTACGGGAGTGAACTGCCACCTAGCTGAGTTAACTAGTGAACCAGTCCTTAGTTAACTGACTGAAACAAAGTGTAGTGAGGAGTAGATCAAGGAATCAAGGGTAATGCGTCATTATGGTGATGAAACCAAGGATAATGATCATTATCATGGTGATGATCCCAATGTTTCATGGTGACAAAACCAATGCAACATCTTGACTCAACTCTACTAGTCAAACTGAAGTGTCAACTGAAGAGAATATTCTCCAGGTGGAATATTCTCTCCTAAAATATACGAGACTGGATAATGACTAATAAACAAAAAAAAAACTTATGAAAAATAAATCCTAGGTGTGTGTGAAGTAACTCCAAGACATGGTTTATACTACTCAACAAAATGGTGTTGTTCAACACATGAATATGACTCTTCTATAGATAGCAAGGAGCATGCTCAGTAATTCCAAGTTGCAATAGGAATTGTGGGAAGAATCATTTCTTATAGTATGATATATGCTAAATTTGTCACCAACAACTACAATAAGATGTATGATTCCAGAAGATGTATAGATAGGTCATTCATGTGATATTCAAATCTGAGAATATTTGGTTGTGATTCTTATGCTCTTATTTCTAAAGATCTGTGTTCTAAGTTAGATCCTAGATCAAAGAAATATGTCTTTGTTGGTTATGGTGATGGAGTTAAGGGGTATATATTGTGGGATCCTACTACCCAAAAACTCATCATAAGAAGGGATGTAGTATTTTATGAATCATCACTCATAAAATCAAATCTTGAAGATGTTGAAGTGAGACAAGAATAGGTATCGCAAGTTCAAAAAATCTAGTTGGGGACTCAACCATCTTCAGAAAAGGTGGAGCATGAAGAAGTTCCAAAATAAGAAGATGAAGATGCATAAAATATCCAAGAAACTGTGGATATGCCTCAACCATCTCTAAGGAGATGTACACAGATCATGAATCCTTCTACTCGTTATGGAGAGTATGTTTCTTCTCCGGATTTGGTTTCTATTGATGGAGAACCTACTTGTTATTAGGAATCAATAAAGGCATCTGAAAGTTTTAAATGGAAAGAAGTTATGAAAGAAGAATTGGATTCGTTAGAGGGGAATAAAACATGGACATGAAGGTTGTCAGCTGCAAGTGGGTATAAAAACTAAAAAAAGGTGTCGATGATAAAGTTGAAAGGTATAAAGTAGGACTGGTAGAAAAGTGGTATTCTCAAAATCAAGGTATTGATTTTCATGAAATAGTTTCACCAATTGTGAATCTTGTTTCAATTTTCATTGTGTTAGCTCTAGTTTCTTTACTTGATCTTGAGTTAGAGAAACTAGATGTTAAAAAATGTTTCTACATGGAGATTTGGATGAGGATATATATATGGAACAACCAAAAGGGTTTGTTCAGGATCACAATAAGAGGTTTCTTTAAAAACTCAAGAAGTCATTGTATGGCCTGAGGAAATCTCCCAAGAAATGGTACAAGAAGTTTGATTCCTTCATGGTGAGCCTAAATTTTACAAGAAGTGAATATGAACACTGTGTTTACTTTAAAAAGTTGGAAAATGACATATTCATTATTTTGGTGTTATATGTTGATGATATGCTTGTTGCAAAAATAAGAATGATCGAAATCAACAAGTTAAAGGCTCAATTGGCTATGATGTTTGAAATCAAGGATCTAGGAGTAGAAAAATAAATCTTGGGCATGGATATACATAGAGACATGAAAGATGGTAAGCTATGGTTATCACAACAAAAGTATGTGGAGAAAATACTTATGATATTCGGTATGAATAATGTGAAACCCATACAAATATATTTGGCTTCCTATTTCAATCTTTATTCAAGTTTATGTCCTAGTAATGATGAAGAAAATGATTATATGTCTCATGTACCATATGCTAATGCAGTAGGAAGTTTGATGTATGTGATGGTAAGTACTAGACCAGATATTTCACATGCAATTGATGTTGTCAGTAGATACATGAAAAATCAATTTAAAGAGCATTAGGAAATAGTGAAATAGGTGCTTCGATTTCTTAGGGGCACAAGTAATTATTCTATCACCTACAGTGGTTCCAGTGATTCAGTATGCAGTTATGTCGATTCAAATTTTGTAGGTGGCTTGGAAAAAAGGAGATGCACTTCAGGATATGTCTATACTCTTGAAGGAGGACCTATTAGTTGGATGTCAAAGATTCAAAACATAGTTTATTTACTCACTACTAAGGCAAAATATATGGTTTCCTCTCATGCATGCAAGGAGGAAATTTGGTTAAAATGTTTGCTGGGTGAGTTTGGAAGGATACAGGACAAGGTGAAAATATTCTTTGATAGTCAAAGTGATATTCACTTGGCTAGAAATATAGCTTATCATAGTAAGACACAACATATTTCTATTCAGTACCATTTTGTAAGACATGTTTTTTATGAAGGAGGAGTGGCTCTGGAAAAGGTCCATAGAAAAGTGAATTTTGCAGACATATTCACTGCTACGAGGAAAATCTCTCTATGGAATGGGGTAAACAACAACAGATGGAATGACACGTAGAAATCAACTCTAATCTCAAGTATGCTATATAAATGAAATGTTAACAAGATAAGGACAAGATCCTACCTCATCTGGATGTTCGATGAATACCACCGTTGAACGCACAACTCAAAGATTTATACCTGCAACTTGTCCTCAACAACCAAGATATGCAAGCATATGGTGATAATATATAATGTTATCATATATATTAGAATATTCCATTAACATACATGAAAAATATGCCAAAGGAATAATAATGCAAATATTTGCAAGATATCAATTGGACGAGAAAAGGGTATTTCTATTAGAATAATCAAGAAAAGTATATAGGTGACAAACGTATGTAAAGACACACATCGAAACCAAGAAACTAATTCCCTCCATCTGGGCCTCCACCACTTCAATCCTCCACCAATGACAAGATGATATAAAGGAGACAATGAGTTTCTCCATCACAAAGAAGGAAGAGCTTAGGGGATGAACAAGGATTTCAGACTTTCAAGGATAAAGGGATGTAGACTCAATATGAAGTGAAATTTCTCCGGAGTGTATTTGCTCTCAAAGCTGAATTGTTCAATATCCTCCAAGGCTTGGTTAAAGATCAATTTATAGCCTTCACATGGAACTGAAGGGCCGAGTCAGAGCATTTCGAGTATATGGAAGGTCAAGGATCATGGATCTCATGACACAGCATGAAAACCCAACATAATTTTTAATTTTGAGCACCAAACCTGATGTATGCGGGTTGTAGTGGATCAACCTGTGTATACACATGTTGCCTAACTCGTAGGGTGCATATATGTGGAAAAATTTGTTTTTTGGTTTTGGAAGTTACAAAAGGGGACTTCAAGTCTGCATAGGGAAATGGAAAGGCCATCCAAGCAAGTTGCATGGGGTGAGGAAAAATTTGTTGTAACAGATGCCCCCTAATGTGTGAGGTTAGAGGAGTATCTACAATGGCTGAAATACATTATAATTCCTAGAAGTGGAGTAATGGAGACTCATCTGGAAGTGCTAGTTACTCATGAGAATATTACAATCCATAATGACTTTGTATACATGGCTTCCAATCTGAATTACACTGCAGATCCATGTGGAAATGTATCAAATAGTTTCTTATGGCCATGAACAGGCAATACAAAGTGCCATAGGTTGTCATAGTCACGAACAAGGAAAGGTGCAATCCAGTCTCAAAATCAATCTGAAGATATTCGATTACAATGGAGTACAATATGATCTCCCATGATCACTGAAGTCATATAGGTATTGGTCCAGTGAAAGACAACAACATAATAGGAATGCTACTACTATAAGTTGAAGGCCTTCTACACTATCTACTGAAGGTGATATTATACATAATCTGAATAGAGGAGTTGATGTCGAACACAATGAGACTTCATCTGATTACTAGTCATTAAGATATACTGTTAAAAAATGTGATACAACCTACCAATAATGAAAGTAGGTATCAAGGCACCGAGTATATTCTGTTGGTTGTGGAGCCTGATAATTTTCCTCATTCAAAGGTCTTTGTTTCAGCCATGTTTATACCCCATGAAGACTTTACACCCCAAAAGAATGTACACTCCTCCACGCAGGGGATTTTAGAGGGGGGTTACCCCCTCTATGAGGTCCGAGGGAAAGTGGGCCCGTAGTGGGGGTTTGGGGGCGAAGCCCCCGAAGGAAATTTTTCCTTATAAATGTATATTGTAATTTCATTGTAAATATGAACTGTTCGTTATAAGTTCGCATATATGATGGTTGAATTTATGTTAAGTTTTTTTTCCCTAGAAGGAAACCCTCTTTTATGAGGGAAATGCATTGCGGCTATGTATCATTGTGAAAATTGTATTCTGAGTGGGGAGACTATGAGAGAAAGAAGAGGAAATTACATCAGGTGTGTTGTAGGTTGTATCCCTTCATTTGTTGGATAATAAGAAAGGAAGTACCTAACAATTTCTTTGGTGGACGTAGCCCACACTTGGTGAACCACGTATATCTATGTCTCTATTGTATTGTGTACCTTCTGTGTTTTATTTCCGCATTTGTTTTATTTTATTGCTCTGTGATCCTATTTTTATAACAACTAGTACCCGAGTGAAAGGTAACTCACAGGAAAAGAGGGCTCCTGGTTCGAGTGGGAGCAATGGCAGAAGATGGAAAGTTTAGGGTAGAGAAATTTAACATCCAAAACTACCGGTTATGCAAGATGTAGATGGAATATTATTTATATCAAAAGGATCTATTCCTACCATTGGGTGGAATAAAAAATAATCTGACAACCATGAAGGATGAAGAATGGGAGGTTCTTGATAGAAAGGCACTAGGAATGATATGGTTGAGCCTGACAGCGTCGATGGATTTCAATATTTCAAAAGAAAAGAAAACGAAGGCGTTGATGGCTGCATTAGCTAAACTGTATGAAAAACCCTCAGCATCCAATAAGGTATTTCTAATGAAGAGATTATTTAATATGAAGATGTTAGAAGGTGGGTCTGTTGTAGATCATTTAAATGAATTTAATATGGTTACTAATCAACTAAATTTTGTAAAAGTGGACTTTGATGATGGGTCAGGGCTCTTCTAATCTTTTGCTCATTTCCAGAAAGATGGAACAACTTGATCATGGCTATAAGTAACTATGTCTTTGGTTCAAACACTTCAAAATTTTATGATGGTGTTGGTGTTATCCTTAGTCAGGAAATGTGATGGAAATGCACAAGTGAGACATCAGTTAATGTGTTAAACATGGATAGCAAAGGAAGACAAAAGGATAGAGGAAAGGACTCAGGGAACCACGATAATTCTAGGAAGGGCAGATCCAAATCTAGATTTCGAAAGATAGAGTGTTGGAATTGTGGGAAGAAAGGACATCTGAAGAAACACTACAGAGCTCCAAAGAAACAAAGAGATGGACAACAACATAAAAATCAGGAAGCAAATGTAACAGGTGATGTGTTACAATATTCTTTGATTCTTTCTGTAGATAATATTTCTGAGTCTTGGGTAGTAGATTCAGGGGCTTCATTTCATGCCACACCGAATAGGAAAAAATTTCTAGATTATGTTCAAGGTGATTTTGGACAGGTTCATTTGGGTGATGATCCACCATGCAAAATTGTTGGAATGGGAAAAGTGAAAATAAATCAAAGCAATGGAAACCAATGGTTGTTGAAAGAGGTAAGACATGTTCCATATCTAAGGAAAAATATAATTTCCACAGGGAAGTTGGCAAGTGAAGGCTGTATATCCATATTTATAGATAAGGTGTGGAAG
This sequence comes from Picea engelmannii, assembly GCA_009831015.1. Lineage (NCBI taxonomy): Eukaryota > Viridiplantae > Streptophyta > Pinopsida > Pinales > Pinaceae > Picea > Picea engelmannii. The sequence continues at coordinate 484,476 of ML781822.1, forward strand.
GTCACCAAAGGATCATCAATGATAGAAAAAGGAGAGAAGGTAGGTGTTAGTCTCTAATTTTGTCTTGGTTTAGTGAGAAAACCTTATTCTAAAACCTTCTTACCTACACTTCAATTTCTGTTTCGAGTTGATTTTGTTCTTTGTTTTTAGTGTCTTATGGTTTGCATTTCATGTTTTGAATAGTTTATTCAAGTTTGAAATTGAAAGACATGGTTTTTAAATGAGGTGTCACCTTATATGCCTGTTTGAAATTCATAAATTAAAATTTTGCTAAGTCATTAATAGCACTACGGGAATAAGGCTATTCCCGTAGCGCCAAAATAATCATGCCTTGATACGCGCCTGTCATCTTGATTTCGTTATGATGACACGAATCGTGGTCTGAGAGTTCGCATGTGTCCACAATAGCTTGGAATCATTTACTGATTCAAACCGTTTCATAATCTGATTGCTTTGTACCCACGAAGGTCTCATTTTAAAATCACCCAATTCTCAATGATCATTATATTATACCTGTCTGATTTTGCTGAATTTAGGCGCATGTATTTGCTCAGAGGAACGTTATACACTAACAGATTGCAAGTGGCAAATTCAGAACCCGAGGGTGCTAGTTACAGAAGCCTTGGAGCTGGCTCATGCAATTTTTAAACCCTAACACACAATCAAACAAGCAACGCACAAGACAGTTTTGTTAAGCACCAAGTCACATGGAAGAAGAGACCATATGTTGTTAATGTTTCTGCCAGGTGTCAAAATAATTTCTAGGTATTCAAAAGGGATTGAATGTAACACTTAGTTCATGCCACGAAGAGAGCATCTTTGAGTCTAGTCGATAAGAAATAAGTGTTTTCAGTCAATTACGAGAGGGCCATAAGAAGGAAATTCACCAGGGCGGTGGATTTTTTTGGATTGATTTTAAATATTCTGGCAGAGTGCAGGAGATCTACGTTCATGGTCGATGAAATCTGAGTTGGTGCAGCTTCTCGTAAAATCAATACATATGTTGGAAGAATTTCTAAAGCCTATGCCTAATCACCCAGTTGTTGCAGAGCTTAGTACTTCAGAGAGTATTAAAAAGTTAGAAAGTTATTCCCAGATTTCAAAGGATTTTATCAAATTCAAAGGGAAAAATCTAGAAATGCATGAACAGAGCAAGGTAAAATAAACTACTTCTCAATTAATTGTTCGAAACATGGGAATATAATTGTTATGGGTTATGGTTTTGGAAGCCATATATTCATGCTATGATGAAATACAATATGAAAGAAGAATGAGAGGGCCCAGTCAAATTTTATACTTTGAGGATCGATGTTAAACTTCATTCCAGAATCCTAGACAAAGGATTTTCTTATGACTATGAAGTGATAAAATTATTTAGTGATATGAAAGTAGCAAGTCAATGTCTTTCTAGGAGATCAACAAGCAATGATCAACTCTAGATTTCAAGGCAACTTTTGAGGGGTAATCAGCAGCCTCAAGATCAAAGAGTAGTTAAAGAACACCTGACAGCAGTAATCTTCTAGCCAACAATAGACCCCAACAATTCAACATACAAATCAAACAGTTAAACATTGAAAATTTCATCGAAGGATTTGATCAATCTAAATCAACATTTTCAGGCAACAACTCGAGTGACAGATTTTATGGAGGAAGCAGAGCACATGCCAGTTCCAGATTAAAGAAGAATGTTGTTGTTAAAAGGAAAAAAGAGAATATGTCATAGTGATAGAAGACCATTCTGAAGATGTAAAATCATATATCAAACAAAATACAAGAATTTCCCCAGTACATAAAGAATCATTAAAAGAAAAACCAGAAAAGCTACATGAAATACTTTGTTTTTTACCTGTTATAGTCTTTATCTTCAAGAGAGGTTACAGAATAGTTGGAGATGCATTTGATGAAACCAAAAGAGGTTTTTGTTGGGAACATGCCCCTTCACAAAAAATTCTGTCCATTTTTACACAGCTATCATCACCATTTAAGAGATACGAAGAGATCTTTGAGGGCTAATTTTCTAATAAAGCTATAGGAAATACTCTGTTATTTTTACCTGTTTTAGTCTTCTTCTTCAAGAGAGGTTGTAGAACAGCTGGAGATGCATTTGATGAAACCAAAAGAGTCTTTTGTTGGGAACATGCCCCTTCACAAAAATCTCTCTTAGTTTTTACACAACTATCACCATTTAAGAGATACAAAGAGATATTTGAGGGTTAATTTTTTGATAAAGCTAGAGGAAATACTCTGTTATTTTTACCTGTTTTAGTCTTTTTCTTCAAGAGAGGTTGCATAATAGATGGAGATGAATTTGATGAAACAAAAATATATTTTTTTTGGGAACATGCCCCTTCACAAAAACCTCTCTCAGTTTTTACATAGCTATCACCATTGAAGAGATATGAAGATATTGTTGGACCCTATTTTTCAGGAATTTACTAGATTTGTTTTCCTGAAAAATCTCATGGACAACAGTTGACAAGCCACCTCATCAATTTGAATTGGAGATCAGATTGGATCTTCTCCTTGATTATTTGAAACAAGAAACTAAATATGGATGAGGAGGTTTTCAGATCCATTTTTTTTGGATCTTGATAACTATGTTTTGTTTCTATATAAACTCTGTAGAATGAGAAGTGAGGGAGGGGGAAAAATTGGAGATCCAAGGGACCTTTTTGTGAAGCTCACTGTAAAAGGTATTTATATTCAATTTGACACTTAATAGAAAAGGCATATGGATGGTTAGACCCTCTTTTATACTTTGTTATTTCTTTCTTCATGCTTAAATTCATTATTCAGATTGAAATTCTTTTTGAATCTTGACTGTTAATTTATACAGTGAAAATTTTACTGTAGAGATAATTTTTCAAGTTTTGATATCAAGCTGATAGTCTTGTTTCTTTATGATATTATGAGACAAGAATTCTTGTGAAGTTTACAAATTGAAGGCTTCACCTTCCTTTTTCTTAATGGGTTTAATCCATCTTTGTGTCCACCTTTTATTCAGTCAATGGGATATACTTTGTTCTGATCTTGATTTTCATGTTATGTTGTTACCTTGAAACCAGTTTCCAACCACCTTACTAAAAAAACCAAATCATAAAACCCTCAAAACAATTTTTCAATAAATCAATGATGCCCTAGCTTTCCCTTAGCAGTCGAGTGCAACTTTAGGGACTAACAGTAGGTACATTGTATTTATGTACTGATAATACTGATTTTTCTATCTCTTTAGCTTCTACAGGAGTGGATACTGCATTGTGGAATCATAGGCTTGGACACATGAGTGAGAAGGGGATGAAAATACTTCACAAAAAAAAATTGTTGCCATATCTTAAACAAATTGATTTGGATTTCTGTGAGCATTGTGTTTATGGAAAACATAAGAGAGTCATATTTCTTAGAGTCAGAAAAGAAAAGAAGAGTGAAAAGTTAGAGCTTGTGCATATAGATGCATGGGGACCAAATGAAGTATCATCTCTTGGTGTATCTCATTATTATGTTACTTTTATTGATGATGCAACTAGAAAAACTTGGATTTATTGCATTAGACAAAAATCTGATGTTTTTGATACTTTTAAGAAATGCAAAGATTTGGTTGAGAATAAGACAAAAAAAAGGTTGAAGTGTCTCAGATCAGACAATGGAGGTGAATATTGCAACAATGATTTTGATGATTACTGTGCTTACCATTGGATTCATAGAGAGAAGACATTTCCAGGAACACCACAAGGAAATGGTGTGTAAGAAAGGATGAACAGGACAATCATGGAGCATGCAAGGAGTATGAGATTGCATGATGGTTTTCCCTTACAGTTCTAGGCAGATGTTGTAGATATTGTTGTTTACTTAATAAACAGAGGACCTTCAAGCTCTTTGGATGGTATAATTACATAGGAGGCATGGAAAGGTAAAAAGGTAAACTATTCTTTTTTGAAGACTTTCGGTTGTGAATCATTTGTCCATATTGATGAAGAAAATAGGAAAAAGCTTGAGGAAAAATCCAAGAAGTGTACCTTTATTGGATACAGTGTTAATGATTTTTGTTATCTCTTATGGGATTATGAAAATAAAAAAATAATTAGGAGTAGAGATGCCATATTCAATGAGAACATCGTGTACAAAGATCAGTTGCAGGGAAAGAAATAGGAAAAAGAAAAACCATAATACACAGTGCTTGATGAGATCACTGAAAAAGAAACTCCAAAGGTACTGGAAAATTAAAATGTACAACAACATGATCAGCAGGTACAACAAACTCTTGCAAGTGTTGTTAGAATATCTACCATGTTAAGTAGAACCCTTGAATGATACTCTCCTTCATTTTATTATTTATTGTTGGATGATTCTGGTGAACCATAATGTTATGAAGAGGCAATGCAAGAAGACACCAAAATGAAGTGGGAGCAAGGCATGAAAGAGGAAATGGATTCCTTGGAAAATAAATAGAATTGGGACTTTGTTCAGTTGCCTACAGGAAAAAGAGCATTGCAGAATAAATGGATTTACAAGTTGAAGGAAGAAGATGGAGGAAAAAAACAGTACAAGGCTAGACTTGTTGTAAAGGGGTTTGCATAAAAGAAAGGTATATATTTTGATGAAATATTTCTCCTATTGTTAAAATGACTTCAATTAGGACTATTTTAAGTCTTGTGGCAGTAGAATATTTTCATCTTCAAAAGTTAGATGTAAAAACAACTTTTCTCCATGGGGATTTGGAGGAACATATTTATATGCAGGAGCCACAGGGGTATTAGGTCATAGGGAAGTAGAATTTGGTATGCAGGTTGGAGAATATCTTGTATGTCCTAAAGAAAGATCCAAGGAAGTGGTATTTGAAGTTTGAAAGGTTTATGACAGAACAAGGTTATAGTAGATTTCATTCTAATCACTGTGTTTATTTTAAAAATCTAGAAAATGGAAGCTATATTAGCTTGGTATTGTATGTATATGACATACTTGTTGTAGGGTCTAATATGCAGGATATAAATGTGCTCAAGAAGAAATTATCTAATTCATTTGTGATGAAGGATTTGGGTGCTGCAAAGAAAATGCTTGGTATGAGAATAACAAGAGACAAGAAAAATCGCAAATTGACATTGTCTCAAGGTGAGTACATAGAGAAGGTGTTGGAGAAGTTTAGAATGCAGAATGCAAAACCAGTCAGTACACCTTTGGCTAACCATTTAAAATTAACTAAGGAAATGTGTCCCAAGACATAGGAGGAGATAGAATACATGTCCAAGGTCCCTTATTCATCAGCAGTTGGCAACTTGATATATGCGATGGTTTGCACAAGACCATATATTGCACATGAAGTGGGAGTTGCGAGCAGGTATATGAACAATCCAGGTAAAGAAAATTGGGAGGAAGTAAAGTGGATTATTAGGTATTTGAGAGGTATTTCTACTCATGCATTATGTTTTGGAGGTTTAGACACTATTCTATAGGGATATGTTGATTCATATATGGCAGGTGATAAAGATAGCAGGAGGAGCACCACAGGGTATGTTTTTACTATAGGTGAAACAACAATAAGTTGGATTTCAAAACTGCAAAAGGTTGTTGCACTTTCAAAAACAGAGGCAAATAATGTTGTTGCTACAGAGGCTAGTAAAGAAATGATTTGGTTATATATGTTTATGGAGGAATTGGGAAAGAAGCAGGAGAATAGCATGTTGTACTGTGAAAGTGAGAGTGCCATTCATCTTGAAAAGAGCTCAGCCTTCCATTTGAAGACTAAGAATATACAACTCATGTACTATTTCATACGATCCATCTTGGAATATGGACATTTGAAGCTGGAAAATATACACACTAGCCAGAATCCTGCAGACATGTTAACTAAGGGAGTAACCAGGGAGAAACTGAGTTCCTTCTTAGTTTCAGTTGGTTTTCAATAATGAATATGAAGATGAGAAATTTGACAGGTCCAAGAAATATCATAGTCCAGTAGATACAACAATGGTGGAGTTGTTCAAATCAGTCTCTAAGTGGGAGAATGTTGGTTGTGGAGCCTGATTATCTTCCTGATTCAGAGGTCTTTGTTTCAGTCGTGTTTATACCCCATGAAGAATTTACACCCCGGACGAATGTACAATCCTCCATGCGGGGGAGTGCATAGGGGGGTTACCCGCTGTGCAGGGTCTGGGGGAAAGCAGGCCCATGGCGGGGGTTTGGGGGAGAATCCCCCGAAGTAAAAATTTCCTTGTAAATGTATATTGTAATTTCATTGTAAATCTGGACCGTTCATTATAAGGTCGCAGATCTAACGATAGAAGTTATGTTAGGGTTTTTTCCCTAGAAGGCAACCCTCTTTTATGAGGGAAATGTATTGTGGCTATGTATCATTGTGAATATTGTATTCTGAGTGAGGATACTGTGAGAGAAAGAAGATAAATTTATAGCGGGTGTGTTGTAGGTTGTATCCCTTCATTTGTTGGATAATAAGAAATGAAGGACTTGGCAATTTCTCGGGTAGACGTAGCCCACACTGGGTGAACCACATATATCTTTGTCTCTATTGTATTGTGTACCTTTTTTTTTTTATTTCTGCATTTGTTTTATTTTATTGCTCCACGATTCTATTTTTATAACACATTCTTACAAGTCTGAATAAGGGTGTTGAGGTCGAACACTTGAAGAATCCATCGATCAGGAAACATTGATGTATTCTCAATTGTCGATGGCGGGAGAACCTACCACTGATGATTGCAAGCCTCTAGGTACTCATAAGACTCTAGGTCTCATTTCCATAATAGATGAGTTGAAGTCGATGGAAGGAGACCCGCTGAAAGGAGAGAATTAGGGAATTTCTCATCAATCAGCATGAGGTACAAAGAAATAGCTTGGTTATTAGGAGGATCTTGGATGAATAAGATGTTCATGAACCAATGACCTTGTGCATCTCTCACATGCACCAGATGAAAGTAGTGCATGAAAAAGACCCTATGAATAGAAAATAATAAGGAAGACTGTCAACAAAGGCGAGGAAACCACCAATAAGGATAATGGCATCCAAGGCACTGCACAAATCCCAATGTGTGAATATATTTCTTGCTTTCGAACACAAGGGAAACCCCCGAGTCAGTGACCAATGAGGAAATGTCAACTGTTGGGTTCAAGGTTACCTACCCATAATGAAAGTAGGACCATGGTGCATGATAGGAATACAACTTCATGTGACTTTGATATACACTAAGGGTATGGTTGACATGGAAATTCAAGCGTTCTGAGGAATGGCCAACACAGGCTTATAGACATCCTTTGAACAAGAGCATGATACATATGGATAACTCAAGCAACATAGATTTGATGATAAAACTTCATGATGCAGGAGGCATTGACAAAATCTGCATAGGGACTGGAAGAATAAGCAGTCGGGGGAGTAAACTCTAAGTAATGATCTCATCTTCCTAAGTTCATGCTAAATCCAAACTTTGGATGACATTGGACTCAAAATTTTGTTCTCTGTTCAAAGGCGACATGACTGTTGTCGATAAGAGATAATATTTTTTTTCCGCCCATCTTTTTTTTGTTTCATAGGAAAATAAATGATATGATACATGAGAGGAAATGAGTGTTGCGAGTAAGAAACTAGCTCCAAACAGTGGAACATTTTACGCTCAATGCAAGGAAGTGCATTAGGGGCATGGACACTCAGGGGAATTTTTCCTCTTAGGGTATAAGGTGTCAAGATGCAAAGGATATAAAAAGGGTTATGCTTGGCTAGTGATGCAAATTTCTGAGGTAAAAGGCTTGTAACTAGAAAGAGGAAATTCTAAATAGTCTCAATACTGCAAGAATGATGATGGAATGTGATTACAACTTAACTCCAAAGAATGTCATGTTTCATAGATTTAGTCCCCTAGGCAAGAAAAAGTATAAAATAACACCCAGGAGAACTCTTCTAGCCAATGGTGACTAGAGTGTTCCTTTTTCGTAAGTAGTCCACTTGGTCCAAAAAAGGGTTAAAATTACACCAAATAGATGTCCTTTCAAATCCATTTAAAAAGTGTGAAAGAGACAAGTTCACTCAACAATATTTTTTGCTTTTTGGAGAGTCAGAAAAGAGCTTAACCAAGACTTAGAGGGTGATGTTCTAAGAAACATATAATGGGGGAGGCAAAGGCTCCTATGCAGGACTTCTGACAAAATCTCACAACTAAATTGTAGTTGACACAATCTTTGGAGAACCCAAATCTTTCCAAACCGAGGAGGATAAAATACTTGTAGAGGATCCTTGTAGAGAAGGAAGTTGAGGCTCTATAGGATCATTCCAATCAAAGGAAACCATCTTAGAAATTGGAGGGAGCATACTCAGAGAGAGTGGAATGCTCCCCTTTTCATAAGTTACATAACTAAAAATGGTAACGAAATGGTCGAAAGACACATAACCCCTCAAAAGAAGAGTGGGATTGATCGAAGATTTCATCGGTAATGTCACTTGTTTGGACTTGTCACTCTCCAAGAGAAGAGTGGGGTCAACCAAATATTGCATTGACATGACCACTTCTTCAACCATTGGTTGAGTAGGATGCGAGACAACATGGTCAAGAGACACATCACTCCCAAAAACAAGAGTTGTGTCAGCCAAAGATTGCAGCGGCATGACAGTTAGTTAAACAAGATGCGAGAAAACATGGTCAAGAGACGCATCACTCCTAAAAATAGGAGTGGTGTCAGATGAAGATTGGATCATCATGACCACTGAATCAACCAAAGAAGGATTAGAATGTCGGGAAACCAAAGACGACTCAGAACTTGAAGGGCCACCAAACAAGGATCACACTTCTTGTACCATGTTAGTAGCAAGGAACAAGCGAGTTATATGATCTCCTTTGCAAAGTTTACAAAGGAACTTGGGATTACGTCCTATACGTCTAGGTTTCTCAATCATAGGTTTCTCAATAATATCAATGCCCCTAGCATGACTTGTAGTGGTTGGTGACATGCTCCCAGCATGACTTGAAGATGTTATTAGCTGATCTCCAACATGAATTGCATATGTTGGTGATGTTTGTGCAGTGTGACTAGCGATGACTAGAGTTGTGTCCCCAGCATGACTTGCAATGGTTGGTTGTTGATCTTCAACATGAATTGTAGAGGTTGTTTACCTATCTCAAACATGATATAATGCCAGTATGACTTGCAGTGACTGGACTTGTGCTTCCAACATGACTTGCAGCGGCTAGTTACGAAATCATAGACCAAGGTTTCGAGGAAGATTGGTTTTGAGATATTGCAAGATAAGAAGGGTTCTAGTATACACCATGGCCATGTTCGACATGATAGTATCCCCCTCCAAAATAATTCATAAAAGGTTGTAAGGGCGTCATCATCGAGGAAGCGGTATGATAAGGATTATATATGCTTCCTCCAAATGAAGGAACTATGTGCTGGGGGTTTTCCATACCATGAAACTGACTCCCTTCGGATGGAACACAATAGGAAAAAGGGGGATTCGATGTAAGAAAAGTGTTCATAGGAACCATCATAGCGGAAGAAGGATAGATGGACGGTATGTAAGAAGTAGAAGGAACGCCCATTTGAGCACTCGATCCTCGAAAAGAGAAGCTAGGATTGGGTCCAGAGGAAGGAGGATTCCAACCTCCTATGATGGGATTTGGTTGATGGATATGGTCTCCACCAAACACAAAGGGAGAATAAGGAGGCATCATGCCTCAAACTAGGATTCACATAAGATGATGAAACAGAGGATGACAAGTGTGAAGTCATGTCTGGCATACCAAAAGTAAAGGGATTAGAGGCCGAAGGAATTGGATGAGTATCATGATTTGGCATACCACTCGAAAATACAAAAGGATTCATCCTCATGGACTGATAAAATACCATGGGCTAGGTAGAACTAACTGAGGGTGTCATGGGGTCTCCACCAACCGTAGCAATGAAAAATCATGATGAAATACAAAATCCTAAGGACAACTAATAATCAGAGAGCACACCAAAATAAATCAAAAGGCTAATGCACACAAACAAGATGCAGTGGTTGAACTAGGCCTCCAACACTAGAGTAGGTATGTCTCACCCAAGAGGGGCCTAATCCTCCCTTCAAAATATTGGAGGTATCATAATCAATTATAAGGGCCCTCGTGGGCTTCACAACGTAGTTAGTCAGATTCCCCCAGAGAAGTAATCCTCCATAAAGATTGTGTGTTGTTCGACCCTTACCTGACTTAGGTTGCCTATAGAATAACCCCTGGAAGTAAGTTATGTGGCTACCTATTTCAAGCAACTAGAGTCATCACAATATAATTAATGTGCATGTGAACAATCGCAAGTCTGATCCACCATATGGGTGTTGGATTACTGAGAGGGGGGTTGAATCAGTAATAGATTAATCTAATACTTTTTAACCATATAATCCAAGTGTTATATCAATGAAGCATTATCATCCAATAACTGTAGAGTAAATAAGTAATGAACAAATGAACAAACATACACATACAAAGTACACCAATGTTTTATGTGGAAACCCAAATCGAGAGAAAACCACGAAATGTTTTTTCTTATATATCCTAAAGAATTACAATCATTGGAAGCACCAACTTCATTTGTTTTCCAGCTGCAACTGGAAGGAGGCTCCAACCCCCTAGTTTCTCAGGCTACAACCTGAGGGAAGCTCCAACTCCCTAATATACAACCAGAAGGAATCTACAACCCCCTATGTTCTTTGGCTACAACCGAAAGGTGACTACAACCACCTGTCTTTTCCCCATATTGCCACCCTAAAGTATAAGTAGAATGATGGAACCAGTGTCAACCTGTCACTGTGATATATACCACTCTAAACCTATACCAATAAACCTGAACCATGCATCAACCTTTACCTCAACCTGTAATCAACATGTACCATAATCAAGTGCATCAACCATGCACCAACCTATACCAAATAACCTGTAATCAACCTATACCATAAAAAAGTGCATCCAACCATGTACCAAGTATGTACCAATCATGTATCAACTACTCATCAACTATGACTCATCAATATGTACCAACATCATCAACTATACACACCTCATGTATGTGCCAACTCATCAACTACTTGTCTCAACCATGTACTCAACATGTACCTCAACCAAAATCCCTCATCAATTTCATGATCCAAATCTGATTTGTAGCTCTGTAATAGACCTGGTGTATATGATCACATTCCTGCAAACCTTCCTTAACTTCAACAACAAGAGACTAGCATTTTAATCAAACTTTTCTTTAGTCTCACATGCCTAGTTTTGGATTAGTCAACAACCCTAACTTGAAGTAATCATAAATTTGTACCTGTAATGTATAAAGATATGAAACTGATACACAATGTTATTTAGTGTTTTTTATTCAATTCCTCTAGTTGTCACTACTTGGAACCTCTCAGAAAAGGAGTTATAGCAAAAATAACATACCTTGCTGAATTATGGCTTATTCTAGAGAGCGACCTTGTAAAGCATGCCCTGCACAGAATGTTTGTTGAATCAATCCAAAACTATTACACAACATACTAAAGACTGTACCCTAACCCACACATTTGTTTTCATGGAATTTTTATATGTTATGAAGAAGTTATGACGTTTTTACCCGAAACCCCTATTTTTGACTAGTTTCAGGACTAGCCACAAACCCTATTTTCCACGGAGTGTAACTCCAAAAATACAATGACCCACAAGTTGAATTTTTTACCACAGATACTTGGATATGTTTTCTCAATTTCATATAAATTTCACGGTCTAAATCATTATAAAAAAAAGGTATAGCAAAAATGGTGAGATGACCTGTAAATAACATACCATAGAAAGCACCATCAAAAGAATTTATCCTTCCTTGCATTTCGGCCTTCTTGTATTCACCTTCCCTTAGAATTTTTTCTTAGATATCCTTGGTTACCTCAGACACCTATATATATTCAATATGCTCAAGTGTTTTTAAAATGAGAGAGCCTTGCTGCTTATTTATACTCTCCAAGTAGCTTCCTTAAAAACATCTTCTAGGTCAGTTGGCCCCACTTTCCTTATTTTGGGGTTAACCCACTTCTAATTTCTCCATTAAATTTATTATTGAAATAATTGATTTTGTATTAATTTTGAATTATAATACACTCATTACTTCACTTTATTATTTACCTTTTAAAATCTCTTAAACCACTTTGACTACTTTGACCTTTTGGGGCTTCTAGATGACATATGAGGGTCCTCCAACTT
>ML781822.1:539374-554504 GCA_009831015.1 Picea engelmannii
ACAAACAATTTTCTAGCAGGGAGGACTGTAATGTCCCCACTTTGGGACATCATCACAGTGCAGAGGTTTATGATGACCAGAGTAGCCAGATGGGTGTTATAGCGAGTACAGGGGTTATTAAGAGGCATTGTGAGGTCCAGGTGGAATTTCTCATCATATCTCATCATTATGAGCCATTCCGCATAGGTTGTCTTTGGTTCCATTGCATTATGATGATTTCCATGATTTTCACTGTTTTGAGCTATAAGTCAATCAAATTCATTGAAGAGGTCATTTTGGGCACATTACTTGGAGGAACCTCTCAGTGTAATAGCTCATTGGAATCGAGAGGAGAAACACTACAGGATGGGATGGCTAGAAGTGACTTTCAGTGGCCAAGGAAGCCACAAGGAGAGATAAGGATATTTTCAGAGGTAAAAAGGTTAATTAATTAATTAAAGTGATTTAACTAATAAAATAAATATTAATAAAATGAAAGTCACTTTGGAGGGACAAGGTGAGCCAAAAGTATAAAGGAAAGGCAAGGGCCTCTTCTCATTGATTCATGTATGTTTATCTTTTGGATTTCTAGCTTCTAGCTAGAGGGCCCATATCTTGGGGGTTTTGAGGGTTTTGACTTAACAAACCCTAGAGGACAATTCGGTGGTGAAAGATTCCACCTAGTTTGTCCCAAGATTGGTCTCAGAGATGCAATATGCTCCCACACCATTCTGGTTCCATATCTACTTAGTTGCAGGAAGATTCTACATTAGTTACATGTGCAGATAGAGAGAGGGTGCACCAGTTGAGGGTTTCCAGCAAGAAGGGTGCACCATCCATTGAGGGAGGATTCATTATAGCTGAGGAGAAGAGATTTCGGGAATTCCAAGTATTGGGTTTTCCTTGTAGGTGTCTTGGCATCATTCTTGGTTGTTTTTAGAGGCATTTCAGTGGAGGGTTTATTTGTATTAAGACTGGGACGATTTCCCAAGAGGAGGGCGCACCATTTCTTGGAGGGTGGCTAGATCCAAGGGTCTAGCAGGTCCTTTGATGATTTGAGCACTTGGGTTTCCATTGCAGCGTCCCAATCTATCATTCTAGCCGATTTTTGGAGCCATTGGAGGTCTCTAGGAGAGAGGCCGGATTATTAGGGTTTTATCCATCCAGGAGGGCGCACCACACATTGGAGGAGATTTAGATCCATAGGGTTTGAGAGGGATCTTGGAGATTCAGACATATGGGTTGTTCTTTCCATCACTCGATCTACTGTTTGGCATCTTTCTTGGGGTGATTGGACACATTTAGCAATAGGGCCGAATTGTTGAGGAGCTTCAACATTCCAGTAGGACGTGGCACCTTCCAGCTTAGGGTTTCTGCACTTCATACGGTCAGATCTACCTTGGAATTGGTCTTCATCTCTTAACCAACCTTTGGAGGATTATTTTGTATTGTCGAGAGCTTTTTGTAGCAGCTCATACTTCTATCTTGGAGTCATCTGTTGAGAATTCCAGATCGACATCCTCATTGTAGCAGGTTCCTCCATTTCATGAATAAAATCATATCTGGGATGTTTTGGCTTGTTTATCATATTGCATATGGTTGAGGTATGTTCCATGGCTATATCTTCTTGTTTATTGCTGCAATACACATATATAACACATCAGTAAAACCTAAGGCCGAAATCAAGAGGCCATTCAGCAAGTAAACACATCTAAACAAGTAGGACAACAAAGTGTTTGACGAAATACCACAACCAATTTTTTTTTAAAAAGACACCAAAACCGTGATGATCCTTTCATAATGGCTTGGGATCATTACACTTTATGTCATCATGATCACCCTGATTGACTGAATTTCCTTGATTTTTTGAGTTTTTGGGTTTTTTTCTGAGCTTTTGGAGCAGAGCACTCCCCTCCTGTTGTTGTCAGAGCGCTAGCACTCCCCTTTAGCCTTATACAGAGCACTAGAATGCTCTGGTGCCCCTTACACCAGAGCGCTACCCCATTTTTGTGAGAAATTCTTCAGAATTTTCATCTTCTAAAGTTATTTCTTGGTTTTGGCTTTGGCTCAGGGTCCCATACTTTCAGTCCATATTTATATTAGATTTCAAACACCCTTATTTATGAGAATTCATCCTATTTTTTTTGGATTTTTTTATATTTATCCTTAATTTGCAATTTGTCCTTCACGATTTGGAGTCAATTTGTCATTTTCTTCTCGTTTATCTGAATGAGTGAAAACTTTGTAAGGGGTTTCAAAGGTATTTTGTACTTTTCTTTCTGATCTTTGATTCATCTTGTCCAAGATATTTCTCCTTACTTTTGAGTTTTTGGCTTTCTATTTCTTGTTTGATCACAACAAAGGTGTCTTTTGGTTTATGTGAAGTTTGCTTCTAGATTGCTTAAATCTCACAACTCTTGAAGTCCGATTAGCATAAGAATCTTTAAATCTACTGGTTATCATTCACATACAAACATTTTAGCATTGCATTGGATTCCTTATTAAGGACTATTGCATGAGGTCATTTCATCTTGGTGTTTGACAGTGAAAGGAAAATCCTTCTCCTTCCCTTAATTAGACATTCATTGAAAGAAAAGATTGCTTATCATTTCTTATGCATGTTTTGGGAACTGAGTTATAATATCATCATTCTTCACTCTCATACACCTCTGAGTAAGCAACATCCACTAAAATCAACACTTAACTAAAATTTATCAGACTTTTTACATCTTTATTAGCAAACCTACATTAGTTTAAGGTGTAGGGCTTTGGAATAGGTTGAAAGGATAACTTTCCAAAGCTATCAAACAAACTTAGCATCTTGCGATAGGGAGAGAAAATCCAATTGTCATATAGGTTTTCTAGGATCCCCCTCTTACACAGGGGTTATGCATGAGGTTGCATTCGGGTGAGCTATAGATATTATCCCTACGTGGTTCAACTGTTTGTAGAGGTCGGATCATATATTGGGGGTGACTTGAGGGTATACCCACGATTATGTGTGGGAGCCTCTCGAGTTGATTTCGGAATTGTTATCCTACCCATACGTTTGGATTAGATTGTCGATTGTACTTGCCCAGGGGCTGTCTGCGAATTGGTGACCTTAGTAGCCATAATTGTTAGGGTCTTACACGAGGTGACGGTGAAGTGAAGTCTCAATGTACTTGGAACAGACGTTGGTCAAACTCACTCGAGCTCCTTGGAGGCTAAATCCACAATTACTACATGGAATCTTCCACCAAGGTGTAAGTCTGTTAAGTAGGTCTCCAACATAATTGATCCAGCCACTCTACCCCTGCCTCTTCCTATTTTGATCTCACGACATTGGATTTCATCACCAACTAATGGTTTCATTGTACGAAGATTTTGTTTGATTGTTTGTTTCTCATATTCATAGCATGTGTTGGTTGTGTTACTTAGTGGACCTTAGGTCAAGTCAGTGTTAATGACATCAAATAATGAGAATACCAATGGAGAAACCCCTTCTCCTAGGGAACCTTATACCTTTCCTTCGTTTGGAAACTTTGGTCCTCCGTATATTGCCACACTGAGTCTTTTGGGACTCACCATCAGATTACCAGTTTGGTTGTTCCCCACTCTGGTGATCTCGAATCCTCCCTTGCTCGAAAAATTCTACAAAGTACTTCAGTCATCATCATCTTCTATCTTTATACTTTCAGAGGCAATCTGTTACACCTCAAAATTATTCACTCTGATAGTGTCGCAAGTGTCGTCATTGCGAGTGTTGTAAGTGTCGCATCTTGTCTGCAAGTGTTACATCTTGACCACAAGTGTTGCAAGTGTCACAAACACTATACTTCCATATTGCATATGTCATGCCTCTAACAACATCATAAAGACACTTAAGACACCTCAAAGGTTAGTTTGGAAGAAGAGAAATCACTTGACAGGAAGTACAAGCATTTTGACATTGAGAAAACCACAAAAAAATGGATTTTGGGGGAGCGCTACCCTTTTTTTAGCAAATTATGGGTTTTTTGAGGTAAATAAGGGAAGAATCCCTCAATTATTAAAGGTGGTTGGATTTGAATAGATGGTCAAGGCATGATCTTAGGGGAGATCCTCAACTGAAGGAGAGAAATCCTCAACTCATCCCAAAGATCTCTCAAGTGGTTGGACCTCTCCAAGGTTATATAAGGAGGCCTTCTCATGGTGAAAGGTACAGTGGAGACTATATATTGATACCAAAATTATGATCCTATAAGTGGTATTGACAGAAAACAAGGAAGATTGAGAATTATAACTAACTTATGATCTCATACGAAGGTATTGACAATGGAGATTGAGAATTACATCAAACTTATGATCTCATGAGGGAGATGTCATCAAAGCAATTAGTGGAGATTATTTGAGCAAAGGGGTTGGACAAGGAGAACTGGAAGAAGTTGTTGCACCTTCATTCAAAGGATTGTAAGTACTTTTACTTGTTCTCATTAATATAATCAATGCTTGGCCTATTTCTTTCAAACTTATGCTTGTTCCATATTAGTTTGTCTGTCATAGATGGATCTATGTTTGAGCTAATCTCAGTAGAGTAGGAAGTCTTTTGTACCTTTGTTTGTCCTACAATATCTATCAGGGAGCTCAGGATCAAAGCTCAGCTAGGACTTTGCAAGGACAAACATCGCTAATAAGGTACATATCTTTCTCCTTCTCTTTCATTCATTATCTTGATTAGATCTAAAATGAAGTTAGTGTCCATGTCAAGCACTTTTCTGTCTTGGCCTTAGGAGTCTAGAGGCCAAGAGGGAATCCACTTGTCTGTAGGGGGATTCACCTACAACACTCTTATGAATCCTTCTTCTTCTTGAGGGTTATCTGCCTATTGTTGATTCTGAAATATGAATCTTCTTGGTGGAGGAGTGTCCCTGTAATCTTCCTTGTATATCTTCCTATCCTCTTTGATTATTTCTACATAGCTCTTTGGATTTGTTTCTTTCTCTTTTGTTTTGGAGCTTGATCCATTTTCTGTCTGATTGTATCCAAGTTCGGACTTGTCAAGATGAGAATTTTGGCTGCTGATAATGTCATCCAGAACTTTTGTGCTATTCTGCATATTCTTCTTTTGAATATCCTTTCTTAGTGTGACAACCTCTGCTTCCAAGTTTCCAATGATCTTGTCATTTTCTTCTAGTTTTTCTTTGAGTGCTTCTTCAATTCTTTTATCTTCTTCTATTTGAACCTTCATTTTTTTAATCATTTGTTCTAGTTCTCGAGTGTCCTTTTTCTTGTCTAGTTCTGCTTGTAGTTTCTTGTTTTTCTTCTTTTCTATTTTGATAACTTCTATGGCACACATTAATTCTTCTCGATAGTCAACTTATGCCTCTTCAATTTCTTCTTTGACTTCTTCACATTCTTCTTCGGATTCTTCATATTCTTCTTCAGAGTCTTCTTTGTCAGAGTCTTTTATTGCCATGAATAGAACTCTTCCCATCTCATTGTCACCGACTTCATCTTCATCTGATGATGAGATGTCTTCTTTGGTGTATAAGTTTTTCTTGAAAACTTTCTTTGTAGTTATTTTTCCTTTATATGTGTGTTTTTCTTTTGGGTAACCTTCATCATATCTCTTTTTCTTATGAGGACATTTGTTAGAAAAATGACCAATGCCATCACAATTAAAACAAATTAAAGGGAGATTACCTCTATACCTACCGTTGGTTCCCTTGTTCAATATTTTGATGAAGTTGGCCACTTCTTCATCATCTTTTGAGGCATCACTGCTGCTAATATATTCTTCTTGTTCATTTTTCTTTTTCTTTGATCTTTTGGATGCCTTGAAGGCTACTTCTATTACATATGGATTTTCCTGCTCAGTTCTCATTTCATATGCTGTGAAGATTCTGTGAAGTTCGTCCATGCTTATTTATTCTAGATCCGATATTTCTTCTAGTGTTGATACCTTAGGGTTGAATCTCATAGGAAGAGATCTTAGTATCTTTTGAACAATTACAATTTCTTCAATTTCTTCTCCCAATCCTATGATTGCATTCATTGTTTCATCGACTCGTAAGAAGTAGGTTGCGATATCTTCATCTTCCTTCATTTTTGGTTGTTCGAACTGACCTCTATAAGTCTGAAGCTTTGCTTCTTTGAATTTTGTATCTCCTTCATAAATATTTTGAAGCTTGTCCCAAATCTCTTTAGTGGATTTACAATGTGCAATTTTGGTGAATACCGTATCATTGAGACCATTCAAAAGTGCATTTTTGGCTTTGGAATTATTCTCACCGAGTTTTACTGCTTTGTCATTTATTGGTGGAACTACTGGTATTGTGTATCCATCTACAATTGATTTCCAAACTTGAAATCCCTGTGCCTGTATATATGTCCTCATCCTTATGCTCCAAAAAGCATACTTCTGTCCATCAAACTGTGGTATTCCATTTTTATATGAGTTGGTACTCTCCATAATCTACCATTCAGTGGTTAAATTGATTTATGAAGGAACTTTATCTGATACAAATTGTTGGATTACTGAGAGGGGGGGTGACCTAGTAATAGAGCAATCTAATCCATTTTAACCATATAATCCAAGTGGTATATCAATGAAACATTATCATCCAATAACTGCAGAGTAAATAAGTAATGAACAAATGAACAAACATACACATACATAGTACACTAGTGTTTTACGTGGAAACCCAAATCGGGATAAAACCACATAATGTTTTTTCTTATATGTCTTGAAGAATTACATTCATTGGAAGCACCAACTTCCTTTGTTTTCCAGCTGCAACTGGAAGGAGGCTCCAACCCCCTAGTTTCTCAAGCTACAACTTGAGGGAAGCTACAACTCCCCAATTCTATGGATACAATCAGAAGGAGGCTACAACCCCCTATGTTCTCTGAATACAACCGGAAGGTGGCTACAACCACCTGTCCTTGCCTCATCCTGCCACCCTGAAGTAGAAGTAGAATGATGGAACCACTGTCAAACTATCACTGTGAGATATACCATTGTAAATCTGTACCAATAAATCTGAACCATGCATCAACCTGTACCTCAACCTGTAATATAAACAAGTGCATCAACCATTCACCAACCTGTACCATAAACGAGTGCATCAACCATGCACCAACCTGTACCAAATAACCTATAATCAACCTGTGCCATAAACAAGTGCATCCAACCATATACCAAGTATGTACCAATCATGTTTCAACTACTCATCAACTATGACTCATCAATATGTACCAACATCATCGACTATACACCTCATTTATGTGCCAACTCATCAACTACTTGTCTCAACCATGTACTCAACATGTACCTCAACCAAAAGCCCTCATCAATTTCATCATACAAATCTGATTTGTAGCTATGTAATAGAACTGGTGTATATGATCACATTCCTACAAACCTTCCTTAACTTCAACAACAAGAGACTAGCATTTTCATCAAACTTTTCTTTAGTCTCACATGCCTAGTTTTGGATTAGTCAACAACCCTAACTTGAAGTAATCATAACTTTGTATATGTAATGTATAAAGATATGAAACTGATACACAATGTTCTTCAGTGTGTTTTATGCAATTCCTCTAGGTGTCACTACTTGGAACCTCTCAGAAAAATATTTATAGCAAAAATGACATACCTTGTTGAATTCTGGCTTATTCTAGAGAGCAACCTTGTAGAGCATGCCCCGCACGGAATATTTGTTAAATTGATTTGAAGCTGCTACACAACATACTACATAATGTACCCTAACCAATACATTTAGTTTCACTGAATGTGGATCTGTTATGAAGAAGTTACATGACATTTTTACCCAAAACACCTATTTTTGACTAGTTTCAAGACTAGCCACAAACCCTATATTCTACGGAGTGTAACACCAAAAATACAATGACCCACAAGATGAATTTTTTACCACAGATACTTGGATATGTTTTCTCAATGGCATAGCAATTTCACGGTCTGAAACATTATAGAAAAAAACGTTATAGCGAAAATGGTGAGATGGCCTGTAAATAACATACCTTAGAAAGCACCATCAAAAGAATTTATCCTTCCTTGCATTTTGGCCTTCTTTTCTTCAAATTCCATCAGAATTTCGGCTTAGATATCCTTGGTTTCCTTAGACACTTATAGATATTCAATATTCTCAAGTGTGTTTAAAATGAGAGAGTATTGCCTCTTATTTATACTCTCCAAGTAGCTTCCTTAAAAACATCTTCTAGGTCACTTGGCCCCACTTTCCTTATTTTAGGGTTAACACACTTCTAATTTCTCCATTAAATTTATTATTGAAATAATTTATTTTGTATTCACTTTGAATTATAATACACTCATTACTTCACTTTATTATTTACCTTTTAAAATCTCTTAAACCACTTTGACTACTTTGACCTTTTGGGGATTCTAGATGACATATGAGTGTCCTCCAACTTTGTAAGGCCATAACTCTCAAACCGTGAGGAGTTATGTGACATTCCACATACCACCAAAAATGGAATGATATGTACTATCCATATAGAATAGTATTATCTGAAAATATATCATAACTCATAACATTATCCATCAAACAAACTTGGGTCCATTACCCAAACCCAGGGTCTCCAACTTCTCATGGCCATAACTCTCTAACCCTGAGGAGTTATGTGACGTTTCACATACCACCGGAAATGGAATGACAAGAACTATCCATATAGGATAGTTTACCTGACGAATTCATTGTCCTTCATCTCATTATTCCACAATTAAGCATGGGTTCTCTTACTCTGCAAAGCGTCTTTCCGTGAGAGATTTCACCATAAGGGGACCACTTTGGATTTCATCCATCTTTATTTTTTATCAACCATGACAAGACAATAATGAGTGATCTTTACATCAAACAATATTGGGTCCATTACCCAAACCTTTGTGTTGTGGGGCTTTCTTCAAGGGTTGACATCAATGACAACCAACCTTAATCAGAGAGCACACAAAAATAAATCAAAAGGCTAATGCACACAAACAAGATGTAGTGGTTGAACTGGGCCTCCAACACTAGAGTAGGTATGGCTCACCCAAGAGGGGCCTAAGACTCCCTTCAAAAGATTGGAGGTATCATAATCAATTATAAGGGCCCTCGTGGGCTTCATAGCGCAGTCAGTTAGATTCCCCTGGAGAGGTAATCCTCCATAAATATTGTGTGTTGTCCGACCCTTACCTGACTCAGGTTACCTATAGAATAACCCCTGCAAGTAAGTTATGTGGCTACCTATTTCAAGAAACTAGAGTCATCACAATATAATCAATGTGCAGTCGAACAATCGCAAGTCCGATCCACCATATGGGTAGGGTAACAAAGCCCAAAATATTGAAAGCACCGCCTCTCATGGAGGTAAAGGTACTATAAATAACCCCATAAATATTTATGACGCTAAGAAGGTATTAGAGGGCTATCTCTACAACCAAATTGATGCGACCTCGTGCTTAACTCTGTTGTGAGCGGAGCCTTCCGATGTCACTAATTACACAATGGGTTGCACCACTCCCTGGTCAGACACATATGTTTAGTTTAATACACTTGGAGAATTTTTCTCACAAAATCATATTCCAAAGCCCTATGTCCTATACTTGTTTGTGTACACTTGAAAAATAAAATCGTTTCTAATCAATTTTAATTAATCAACATTAATTTTAATGGCTTATGCTTACTTAAGAGGTGTGGTCGTGAAATTGATGGTATTACGACTCAACATATAAAAGAAGCAAATATAAAAAACACTGCGAAGTACTACTCTTGAATTTCAAAGAGATGGTATGCTTCTAAATGCAACTTTTCCAATGCAATCTCTACAATTTCAATGAAATGCAATCTCTCCACTTGTGTCAAAATCAATGCAAAGTAATCAAAAGAGAAAATACCATAATGAAAAATGAGAAAATGTTTTTTTATTTTTGATATAAAGAAAAGAAAATGCAAGGACTAAATAATAGCTTCACATTAAGACCCTACTGCAAGCAAAAAGAGACAATTCAAAAAAGATACCAAGAAGCAATGATAAAGATGATAAGAAAGAATACCACCCGAAAATCCAACAATAAGAAGGTTTCTTCTCACTATGTAAGCACTTAACAGTAAGGATAAAGACCCAAGAAGACTCAGTATCCGACCAAACTCACCTAACAGACACAAAATTCATCCAACAAGACTAAAGAGCTGATGTACACGACTGTTTGAGAAAAACTTGCGTATGTACACACCCTACATGAGGACAGCTCGCGTATGTATGCGTCTATCAAGGGAAAAACCACATATACCCAGTAAAACACTGTCAGGGCAAGGGTTAAGCTAAGAGACTCAGATGCAAAGTAAAACTAGGCTATCAAGCAATCAAGCGACAATGAAACTCAATCTAACAAAGAGAAAATCAAGGAGAAAAACACTCCAAACCCCAAAAGAAAGAAGATCAATCCCGAGTATGGTCACCAGTTCTATTACGAGGAAAATCTCTCTATTGCATGGGGTAAACCACAACAAATAGAATGACATGCAGAAATCAACTCTAATATAAAGTATACTATATAAATGAAATGCTAAAAGGACAAGGCCAAGAGCCTACCTCGTCCAGATGAAGACCACCGTTGAGCACACAACTCAAAGCTTTATCCCTGCAACTTGTCTTCAACAAACAAGATACACAAGCATATGGTGATAATATATAATGTTAGCATATAGAATAGCATAATCCATTAACATACATGATGAGAAAAGAATAATAATTCAAATATTTGCAAGATATCAATTTGACGAGAAAATAACATTTCTATTAAAATAATCAACAAAAGTATATAGGTGACAAACTTCTATAACGACACACATCGGAACCGAGAAACTAAGTCCCTCCAGTCAAGACTCCTCCACTTCAATCCTCCACCAACGACCAACTCATATAAAGGAGACAATGTGGTTCTGCATCACAAAGAAGAAAGAGCTTGAGGGTAGAACAAGGAGTTCATACTTTCAAGGATAAAGGGATGTCGACTCAATATGAAGTGAACCTTTTCTAGAGTGTATTTTCTCTCAAAGTCGAACTTTTCAATCTCCTCCAAGGCTTGGATAAGGCTCAATTTATAACGTTCACATGAGTCAGAGTGTTTCCAGTATATGGAAGGTCAAGGATCATAGATCTCATGACATGGCATAGAAACTCGACATAATTTTTAATTTTGAGCACCAAACCCAATGTACGCGAGTTGTAGTGGAGCAACCGCATATACGCATGTTGCGTATATGTAGAAAAATGTGTTTTTTTGGCTCGTGAAGGTACAAAAGGGGACTTCAAGTCTGCATAGGGAAATGGAAAGGCCATCCAAGCAAGTTGCATGGGGTGATGGTGTTTGTCTTCTCTTGACTTAGAAAATGTGATGATTTAATTCGAGCATGATATATTAGGTAAATTATAGTCAAGGTGGAGATTGTTGAAACTACCAATTAATTTTCTATGTCTATGCATGCACACAACATCAGCTAAAAATAGAATGCCCATGCATGTAGACTATAGTGAACAATTTAAATCGGTTTGTCTAACTATATATCTAGCATACCCGTAGAGATATGGGTGTAACAATGTAGTGTAGTGAAACTATTTTTTACATGAACCCTCCAATTGAATAAGAGTGTGATTGAAAGTACCGCAATTACAACATTGATTTCCTAAAGCCTTTTAATCTCACATTTTGAAGGTAATCCGTTGCATCTCCCATCTCATTTTGACACGCCTATAACCTTCTCGAATCTCCTCTTAACAATCAATTTAATGTGTGGCAACAACTACAGTTGCATCTTGTGGAGAATTTCTTGGCATTTAATTTGTGTGGCAACAACTATGGCTACATGTTGTGGAGAAATTCTTGGCATTTAATATTTGCGATGCCAATTGACATGACAGCGAGAATAAAACTTGCTTTCCGCGGCCCGCCCAACGTGACATTCGTTCCTATCCATCACCCTTGAACGGTCACGAGTACCACGAATCTATTTCTTGTACGATACTCTCATTATTTCTTCTTATCCAGCCAGGCAGGGTCTCATTATTTCTTCGTATCAAGGCAAGGACGTAATCACAACTGTTTAAACAGTAGGTTAAAGATTCTATAAAATAAAATAAAAATTCAGGAATATTGGTTTGAAATTCAGTGAGAAATTGTTGGATTAGTAAATTTAAGTGATTATTTCTGTAAAAATCAAGTGTTTTAGGAGTTTTTCAACATATTGAATCCATTTCTACATTCAAAAATGAATTTTAAACAAAAAATAGTGATTCATATAAATTTATATTGAAAAAAAACCATTTCATATAACAGCTAACCAACGCCCAATCTTAATCACAATTGATTATATTGTTTCGTTAACAACACGATTGATTGATTTTCAAACCTGATTTCTTTTGATGAAAATCAGTGAAATCACAAATAAAATATCAGTGAGTATGATAAAATTAGGTCTAAAAAATATAGTGGACGATAGCAAGCTGGATATGGATCACTCATATAAATTTATATTGAAAAAAAACCATTTCATATAACAGCTAACCAACGCCCAATCTTAATCACAATTGATTATATTGTTTCGTTAACAACACGATTGATTGATTTTCAAACCTGATTTCTTTTGATGAAAATCAGTGAAATCACAAATAAAATATCAGTGAGTATGATAAAATTAGGTCTAAAAATATAGTGGACGATAGCAAGCTGGATATGGATCACGTTTGCTGACAGACAAAAGAAACCGGACAATCTGTTAATATCACGATCATTGAAACGTCACCAGAATTTCCCTTGCGTCGCAATCAAAGCATACAGAAAAGAAAAAACCTTTTTTGAAATTGAATCCTCTTTCTTCTTGGAAGAGACTTGCTTCGTCCGTAGGAAGGCATAAAGATAAGAGACTTGCTTGGTAAGAATTATAATGAAAAGATAAATATAATAAAAATATAAGAATTATGTATTTGTAATAATGGAATAAATATATTTACATTTTAATTTAAAGCTTTTTGTTTAGGAAATCTGTTCTCAAGCTTTCATTTCTTTGATGTTGAAACTCCCAAAAAAACTCTCAAGTTCTCAAAAGAGTTCCTAACCAATTGGAGACTTTCCCAACTAGTTCCAAGCTCCCAAAACTTCCAGAACTTCGAAAACTAATTTCAGAAATATCGAGAGTAGTTCCCGTGCAACTATGATATATATGTATATACGCAATTTGTGTATCAATTACACATGAACCCTTGAATTGAATGAGTGTGATTGAAAGTGCGGTAAGCATGACTTCAATTACACCTTTGATTTCGTAAATCCTCTTAATCTCACGACACACAAGATTTGAGGGTAACCTATTGCATAAACCGCTAGTAAATTACTCATTTTGACACGCCTTTAACCTTCTCGAATCTCCTCTTAACAATCAATACTACAATTGCATCTTGTGGAGAATTTCTTGGCATTTAAATTGTGTGGCAACAACTATAGCCACATCGCGTGGAGAACTACTTGGCATTTAATATTTGCGACAACAATTGACAGAGCAAGAATAAAACTTGTTTTGTGCTGAATGACATTTGTTCTTATCCATCACCCTTGAACAGTCACGAATACCACGAGTATATTTTCTTGTACGATACTCTCGTTATTTCTTCTTATCCAGGAAGGCAAGGACGTAAGCACAATTGTTTAAATACCTCCTTAATCATCAAGAAATAAACACATCTGATTGTCATTTCAACATATCAATGAATATATAATTATTAATTACTTGCATCAATCCATCGGTCCAAGTGCCAATCACGATTGATTATATTGTCTGTTCGTCAACAACACGATTGATTGATTTTCAAATATGAGTTCTTTGGATGAAAATCAGTAAAATATGAAATAAAAAATCAGTGAGTATGATCAAAATAGGTCTAAAAAATAT
This sequence comes from Picea engelmannii, assembly GCA_009831015.1. NCBI lineage: Eukaryota > Viridiplantae > Streptophyta > Pinopsida > Pinales > Pinaceae > Picea > Picea engelmannii. The sequence goes on from ML781822.1 coordinate 553,282, forward strand.
AGTGGACGATCGCAAGTTGGATATGGATCACGTTTGCCGACAGACTAAAGAAACCAGACGATCTGTTAAAATCACGATCATCGAAACGTCACCAGAACTTCCCTTGCGTCGCAATCACAGCATATAGAAAGAAAAAACCTTTTTGGAAATTGAATCCGTTAAAACTTGCTTTGTCCGTAGGAAGGCATAAATATAAGGGAGTAGACTAATTTGGGAGTAAACAGTTTAAGGTAAAAAATGGGACTGAATCTGGTCACAGATTTTCAGAGGTAGCATGGATTAAAGTTTAATGTATTTTGGAATTTTATTGTTGGGTTTTATTTTATTTTAAACCAACTAGATACTCAGAAAATCGATTAAAATTCTGAATTGACCAAAAATTTAAAACTACACAGCTGAAAAACCTAACAAAAAAATAACTCACAAAGAAAAAGATTACACCGAGCTTGCTTTGTTTGTAAGAGAACAAATGACTGAATCTCTCCCTTAAAATCATCATTAAAGTGTCAAGAAGACCATGACGATTTCCTCGAATGTACCGTCACTTTAGCTTTACTCCTAAATAATTGATTTAAACAGGAGTTTCGCTACTTTTGTATGGAATTGCTTGATCCTACAGAGCTATAAAAAATTCCTAGTTCCATATATAGGAGTAGGCGCTCTTTCGAAACAATAATTGGAGGATCAAAATAAGAATCCGTCACAAAATTTCATGCTTCATTTCCATCAATAACTTCAATAGATAAAAGCAATATATTTGTGCAAAAAAGTACAAAAGTCTATGTAATCTTGAGATAAAATATATGAGAGCAAAACAACACGGTGAGGCTACGCTCACTTCTTGGTATTCAATGAAGGCGGATTACATGTTTATATAGGAAAAGACTCTCCCGAGTCGGCTACATGCAAACCAAAAGACAACTAGATAACTGACTCTTAACTAAGGACTGACTCTTCTAACTGGCGCTTACAACCCGCGCTTATTACTGGCGCTTACAACTAGCGCTTTCTCCATTATTTCCAAGTCTCCCCCTTAATGGAGAATGGATTGACTTCGACACCTAACATCTCCCTAAACAATTCAAACTTAATCTTTCCAAGAGGCTTAGTGAAAATATCAGCAGTATTTTCACTAGTATTACAATACACAAGATTTATTTCATTTGACTGCAACTTTTCTTGAACAAAGTGATACTGAGCTTCAACATGCTTTGTCCTTGCAT
>ML781822.1:557632-600321 GCA_009831015.1 Picea engelmannii
GCTAGTTTCATACAATGCTTTAAGAGCTGTCCATGTTGCAGCAGAAGTTGTAGCGTCTCTAATATGTGGAATTATGCTATCTTTAACTGACATGCGCAACAATACCTTTGCCTTGTTTTCGCGCTTCTCCCAGTCTTGGATCTATGCTACTGCCGCACCTCCTACCGCTGCTATCGCACATCCCACTGCTGTTGTCACAACAGGTTTCAGTTCGGTTCCATTCGCAATGTTCCAGACACCATAGCCCTCCATGAGCGTCTGCATCTTGAATTTCCAGTTAATGAAGTTCGAGCCATCTAACTTGTTGGCTTCATTGAGATAGGTCTCTGCCAGCGGATTCGCCATCGCTGCAATTTAGTCTCTGCAAGAAAATCACCAAGGATATGCAAAGTTTTGTCACTCTGCCTTCGGATACTACCGATCTGACTCAATCTATCTCTGTTCTCAGCTTATATCATGCATGCATCTTAATATCCAAAATATCCACTTTTTAAAACTTATAACTCCCTTCTTGAAAAAAACTTTTAAAAAAATCACTTCACCTCTCTTATTTAAAATATCCACTAATCAACCTCCAAAAGTAAACTTCACCTCTCTTATTTAAAATATCCACTTAAAAAAAAAGTCCACTATAATAAAGTTCAATCCTCCACATACATTCATTTTTAATAATAATAAAAAGTGAATAATCTTTATAACTTCACTTTAACAAATTTATCCACTTTTTCAAACTCCATGTTTTCAACATATATCCACTTAAAATAAAAACTCACGCATGCACATAACTAGACTCCATGGTTTTCAAAACTCTTCCTCCACGCATGCATTAAACATTCAAACTCCACTAAATTAATCCACCAAAGCAAACACTCACAGATTTACCAAAGCAAACACTCACGTATTCACGCATGCAAACTCCACGCTCATGCTTCAAACTCCACGAACTACCTCCACGCTCGTATCCACTTAATAAAAAACTGTGCATGCAAACTTGATAACCACGCATGCAAACCGCACCTCACGTTTTATTTGGCTGCGATGTGTTCGCACGTCTCCTGAACTCCGGCTGCGAGTTGTCCGCACCCCACGCTTACTCCGGATGCAAGTTGTTCACACCCCACGAATGGACCGCCTGCGGGAATTTTTCAAAATTTCTATGCCTGGAAGTCTGAGTAGTATTCCCCCGCACCCTAGCAGAGGAGAGACCTGCGAACCTCTACAATTTTCGCACCTTACTCCCGTGGCTCTGATACCAAGATAAAATATATGAGAGAAAAACAACACGGTGAGGCTACGCTCACTTCTTGGTATTCAATGAAGGCGGATTACATGTTTATATAGGAAAAGACTCTCCCGAGTCGGCTACATGCAAACCAAAAGACAACTAGACAAATGACTCTTAACTAAGGACTGACTCTTCTAACTGACGCTTACAACCCGCGCTTATTATTGGCGCTTACAACTAGCGCTTTCTCCATTATTTCCAAGTCCTTGATCGGAAGCCGATAAACATTGAAATATGTGCGTATCTTTTATTAGGGATAAGTGTAAACATTCTAGGTTTTTACTGTTTTCAGTAATTATCATCTTTTCTTTTTTTCCATTCCTTCATTTTACAAAAAAAAACTAATTAGAGCAGTCTACATGAGTACCTCCGAAATATCCGAAGATAGAGCTCCAAAAAGAGACAGGAAAATCCAAACTGGCATACAATGCAAAGTAATTCAGGATCTGAAAACCTCAATCCATGATAGCATTACACCTCCCATATCAAAACTCAAAATACTAAGAAATGCTTTCCAAAAATGAGATGAAAATGGCCATTGATAGATATTTATATGACGATGAAGCCCCTCCAATCCATTAGACCATAAATGCAGCGAAATGATTCCTTCTGGAGCCAGTAATGCTTTCTTTGAGACTCCATCGGCCAGATATGATAGAATTGTATGGCCTCAAACTTTTTACTTAGCATCCAAATTCTTTGCTTCCATCCTTCTAATGAGCTCACTCGGAGATCACTTTTATAATTTAACCAGTCTATGATTACCTTTGAATCTCCGAGGATTTGTAATTTGTGGATAGACAATAGATTTGCTAAATATAGTGTTTCTCATGCTCCCATTAACTCGGCCTTAGTATTAGTTCCTTTTACACAATTTAAATACCATCTATAAACTGTAGATGTTGAGAATTTAATTAAACCTCCAGTGCCACTGCAAAAACCATTAACCTTGGCTGCTCCATCAAAACTAGCCACAGGTAACTCTATTGGGAAGTCTAGAGTGTTTAAATGGATAGAGGAAGTTACATTTTTAACCATGGGTTTTGAAGAGCGCGGAGAGATCTGATGACAATCGAGTGTACTAATGGCACCTTTCCTTCAATTATCACAACATTCCTTTCAAGCCAGATAAACTATCATGTTAGAGCAACAAGACTTGATGAAATCATCTTGTTATATGTCCAATTTGAAAGACAGTTATCCAGATCTATTCCTTCCCAATTTTCACTGATATATTTAATAGATTTGATTTTTTGCCAAACACGTTTCGTGAAAGAGCAATGAATGAACAGATGTTCATTTTCTTCACTCGCATATTTTCATAATTGGAATCACCCAGGCCCCAACCATCCTCTATGATGTAATATTTTCCATGTCAATATTTTGTTTTTTGCTGCGAGACGCAAGAAAAGTTTAATTTTCAGTTGTATATTCCAATTCCATAAACTCTTACGCCACCCTGTGGTAGTCTGCAAATTAAGTGTTGAAGTTAAGGCTGCGTAGACATTCTTAGTCGATAGGTAACCTAAAGAATCCCCTCTTGTCCAAATAAGTTCATTTTCATTTTCAAATAATGATACTCACGATGCTTGTAGGGCCCGTCGATAACGATCCCACTCCTCTTCCAAGTTTCCAGTGAGTGTCAATTCCGCGTTACTTAGCCAAGTTGATAATAAAGAATCTTGTTCCTGTGGTCTCCTGGCCTGTGCTAGAACCGAGACATGTTTTTGACTAAGAGAATTAATAAGTGAATTTGATAAGAAGGAATCAACGCCTAATCCCATGATCCTGTCTCTACCTAATTCCATAAGGTGACCGGTTTCAGGCTTCCAGCTAAGCTAGTTAGTGATCAAAGGGACCACCTTTAAGATAATGTTCCAGATTTTAGAAGTCGAACAATTTTGAAAAGTCATTGATCTAAGCCAATTTTTCACAGTCATATAAGAGAAGTACTTCTCCTTTAGTACTGATTTCCATAGTCCTTTTTTAGTTAATACTCTTCACAAAGTCGATGCTGGCAAGGCTTTACTGAAAGTAAAAATGTTAAGAAAACCCCAACCCCCAAAACTTTTTGGACAAGCTAAAGTCTCCCAACGACAAAGATGGTAGTGATTTGTATTAGCATTCCCATTATAGAGAAAACTAAATAGTAATTTTCTTAATCTATGGAGAATGGACTATAGAACTGAAGCCAGAGAAAACCAATAAACTGGTTGGCTTTCCAGGACAACTTTACATAAAGTATACCTACCCCCCAATCATAGCCACCTATAGCTCCAATGATTGATTCTCTTTTCCACTTTGTTTATAAGCCATAACAAGTCTTTCGATTTCTGTAATCTCGCCTTTAGGTGGTAACCAAGGTATTTAAAACCAATTGAGAGATCAGTGGAATTATACGGAATAAAAAGCTTGAAAGGAGTAATTTCTGTCTCTGAAAGACCTAAATAATGAACTGTCGATTTGGAAGGATTCACCTTTAATACCGAAACCATACATAATTTATTAATGAGACTCATGATCACCTTCCATTCCTGCACAAAAGCATATATCAGAAGTAAAACATCATCAACAAATAAAAGGTGAAGGATCTTTGTAAGTCTGGAAACTTCTATTCTAGATAAGGAACCATCTCTTTGTCTTGATTTTAATAGTAGGATTAGACTCTCCATGACCAGAATGAAAAGTAAGGGTGACAAAGGACATCCATGTCGGAGTCCTCTACCGCTTTTGAAGAAATTTGTGGCCTTGTCATTGACCAGAACTGCAAGAGATGTCGAACTCACACATGCCATAATCCAGTTTTTCAAAGTCACACCAAATCCAACTTGGATTAATATCAATCTCATGAAGTCCCAATTTACACAGTCGTAGGCTTTTTGAAGATCTAGCTTTAGAATAAGAGCTTTTTTCTTTTTCTTTTTAATACTGTGTATGCACTCATGTGTAGTACCTAGAGCATCATGTATTTGGAAACCCTCTAGAAAGACAAACTGTTCAGACGAAAGAGCCTTTGAAAGTATCAGTTTAATTCGATTGGATAATACTTTAGAGATGACTTTATAAACCAAATTGCACAATGAAATAGGTCTGTAATCCCCAAAATTTTGTGGTTTATTCATTTTGGGTATTAGAGCTAAAAAGGTGGAATTTAAACTCCCTGTCATGCGTCCACCTTTCCAGACTTCCTCCACTAAATCCATAAGATCATCTTTGACTAAATCAAAGAAATGTAAGTAAAATTCCACCGTCTAGCCATCCGGGCCTAGAATTTTGTCTTTTTTGAAAAGTGAAAGGATCGATTTCAATTGCCTTAAAGTGACTGGCGAATAAAGTGCTCTATCTTCTTCCTCACTTATCATTCTTTTAAATAGTCCCGCGACCTCAACCTGCTCTATTGATGAGACATTATCCATGGAACTGAAGAACCTCTTGAAATGATTTTCTGCCTCCTTGATAATCGCTTTTTGTCCTTTATGAGTAAAATTGGAATCATCTTTGATCTCCCATAAGTGTTTGCTAATTCTCCTATGATTAGAAAACTGATGAAAAAACTTTGTATTAAGATCACCACTTTGTACCCAAATTGCCTGACTCTTGATTCTCCATAGGTCCTCCCGTGCTTTAAGGATCTTGTTCCTATCTGATTCAAGTTTAATGAGGTTAGCCTCAATCATTGGGATACATGTACCCTCCGAGAGTAGCTGTAAATGGTTTTCGATATTAAATTCCAAAATCTTCAGATCACAAACATCCCAGGCTCTAGTTTCTTTAGCCCAACTTTTTGTTATAATTTTTAGTTCCTTTAGCTTCCAGGTGAAACGACATTGTCTATCTTCCTCCTAAAGATATTTCAGATCCGTCCAAAGTTGATGAACTATGATGTTGAAGTCTTTATCTAGAAGCCATTGTGAATTAAACTTGAATGAAAAATATTTGGGAAATGAGGTGCTCTCCAGCTGTAACAAAATTGGCGCATGATCTGACACAAAAGGAAATTCCACCCAGGAACGATACAACCTAACATTCAGGAGTAAATCCTCTGAAACCAAGAACCTATCCAGTCTTTTGGCTATCAACTCAGTACCTGAGAGACCATTCCTCCAAGTTGGGACTAATTTATCAGGCTGAATGTCTAACAACTTGTCTGATTGAAATAGGGAAATGAAATAACTTGCTAGTGGACCGGAAGAAATAGAGCCTCCCCATACTTCTCCACTAGCGAGCGTTAGTTTTAAGTCCCCCGTAATCACCAGGATTTTTAATGAAATAAATCCACTACTTTCCAAATTAGTCCAAAATTGTTTTCGCTCCAAGCATGGCCCATACACATTTAATAAGTTGATCTTCCTTTTAGTAGCATAGATCAAACCTGTTAACAAAATCCCACCACTAGTAAGGAAGGGAGTCAAACTAAAATAATGGGGATTCCACATCACCAGTAGACCTCCTGAAGTACCAACATAACTCACTACACTAATAACCTAGAACGAGCAAAACCTATGCACAAATGACTGGGATTTTTTTCGGTAACCATCGTTTCATGTAGGAACACTATATTTGGTTGGGTTGTATCCAAAACACGTTGGAAAGAGGTTGCTTTAAGGGAGCCTCCAATCCCTCTAATATTTATAGACAACATAATCATTATTTATCCCTTGCTAGGGCCTTGAATGCTCTAAGTGCCCCACTGTCAGAAGAGGAGGGATCTTTGACTAAGGGAGTATTGAACTCCGTTTGTAATTTATTCCTTGTGCTTTTGGTTTTGATCGAGGAATGTTCTATGCCAATTCCTTGAGACTAGGAATATTCCTCAGAAGACTCAGCCTTAGTAGAAACCAATGTATTAACCTCACCAATGAAAGTGGACGGGTTGATAACTTCATTTCCGAAAAAAGAAGGCAATTGTGATAGTGTATTACAATCCCAAAGGTAAGAAATCAAAGAGTCCAGTACCTCATTTAATGATGAATCTCCTTCCTCAAATTCCTGACAGCTGGAATTATAAACAGATCATTAGATGAAGGAGGGGTCTCTTGTATGGTTGAAGGGAAGGTAGGTAAATGCCTAGTGGCAGAGAGACTCGACTTACAAGGGAGTTGCGAAACCAGGTTTGGTAATACCTCTCGGGAACCATTCTTCAAACTAAAAGAACCGACAGAACCCCCTGACAACAGAAGGTCTTGAACAGGTAAGGTAGATGAAAGCACAGGCTCAAGAACAAAACCACCCTTCGCCTTCCCCGAATACTTCTTCACAGTAGATAGTAAAAGGTTCATTAGTAGGGATGCATTCAATTCAACTTTTTCCAATAAATATAAAGAGTTAAATAGTACTAGACAATAGTGTTGTAACTTACCAGCTATAGAAACGTCGCGTTCTGACGAGGATGGTGACCCTGTCAAAGGATGGCCACTTTTTGTCTAGGTTGAAATCCCCTCCTCCTCTAAATCTCCCAGGTCTCAGTGTAATGTTGTATCTTCGGAGACTTCATCTTCTTCACACCTTACCTTACAGTTTATTCTCAGATGTCCCGTTTTGTGACAAATACTGCAACGGAATGGAATTTTGAGGTAGTCTAATCTCTGGACTATCCTTCTGCCTCTCCAATCAATCTCTAAGAGTTCCGAAAGTCTCACATGGATATCCATCTCCACCAAAATCTTTCCTATATTTCTATTGGGTGCCGAAAGTAAGGCATCCTCCATCATGATAAATGAATCTAAAGAGTTTCTGATAGAAACTAGTGACGCCTCATTCCAAAACTGGAGGGGTAGTCCAGGGAGTAATACCCACAAGTGTCAAAATTGAAAATATGTTGTATCTGGATTGAAGGCTAAGTGCCAACGCTTTATCATAAGACTACAAGCACCTAGAGACCACTTTTGTTCCATAAGTAAAGTCGTATCTTCAGGATTTTTGTAAATAATGCCTACCCAAACTTTTGTTAGTATGACTATATCAGGCTTGTATCCTAACAACAGCCTCCAAGTAGAGTCAACCCAATCCATCAAGGAAACCTTGCAAAGGTAACTGTAAGATAGTCTACCTATGAGACCACACAGTGCCAGACTACAAGTTTCAGCTAGGTCGATGTCTGACCCTAGCACCATCTTGTGCACAATTTTCTTCGCCTTCCACTGTCTTCTGCAAATACGAGTGCGCCTTTCCTCTTTTCTACCTTCCTTCGAGAACGAATGATGGTTCTGCACCTTACTTTGTTATTCCCTCAATAGTGCCTCTGAAAATCTCTCAATTGTCCGATTGAACCTCAGAGAATGTGCCAAGTTATCCTTTGAGAAAGGAGGAGGACAGGGGTTAAGGCAAGAACTCTAAGGTAATGCAAGTAATGATTTAGAAATGGAAGGAATGTAAGAGTCAGTACCCCAACTTGCAGAGTCTATATTGTCAAATAAACCATCTTCCCTCCAAAGCTCCTCATCAACCCCATTCATCAATGTGCTAACATTTTCCTCCACACCTGGCAGTGTCAAAGAGGCCATGAGTTTCCACCTATACCTCCATTAATCCCTAATCCCCAGAATGTTAGGAGAGAACTACTGTGGGACAAAGAAGTTAAGTGAAAAATGAAGTTTAATTAATGGCATAATAACAGCTCCAAACGGAAACCACAAAAGACTCAACCCCCGAGAAAAAACCACTACCAATTCCTAAAAAAAGATAAAACTTCCAACCTCATCCCTAAACTAAAGAAGTAATACAGTTAGGGAGTCCATCTGCCAGTAACAGTTCTGATGATAATGAGAGAGTTGGTTCTCCTAACAGTGGGAAATAACTCCACCAGATAGTAAGAGACTGATAGTTAAACGAGCCAATACTAAAGTAGAACTGGGATAAAATGAAACAAATACCCCACTAAAAGATAAAGTTGTCTAAAGTCAATAACACCTCTCCTTTCCTCCGCCTCGACCTTCCTTCAGGACACTGATCATATTGCATTGTTGAGGCTCTACTTCTCGCCCAGTTGCAGGTTCAAACTCTCTTCCAAACACTACTATCATCCTTTCATTGGAGAGATTTGAAGCCATTGTTATTTTTTCTCAGTTTTTAGCACATAAATTTCAAGTTGGAGCTTACAAGTGGCAAATAACTCATCTTAAAAAGTGGGTTTTAGATTGAATGGTTTATTGGTGAAATGACAATTTTCCATTACTTAAATTGAATTTTTGAATGCATAAATAGATTCAGACAACCTCTAGAGAACTGGGATTATGCAATCTCAACAACTAAACAACAATTTCAACAATCCTTCTAAATTTTTATCAGATTTTGGGAAATAATAATAAAAAATTGTTCCCCAAAAAAGTTTAAAAAGTAGAATGTTTAGACTGCACACTTGCAATTCCAATTATCCGTCTAAAATTTTGACTGGATTTTGGGCAAAAATAATCAGAAAATGTGCAAAAAGTTTAAAAAGTAGAAGGTTTAGGCTACACACTTTCTTAGTCCTTACTAAAGGGAGGCCATGACTCATGATTAGTTCACCCTACTTTTTCTTGATTACCAAGGTTCGATTTATTAGAATTAAAATAAATAAAAATCTTTATGATGCCATTGGATTTCAACTTTGAAGTTGCTAAGGTGGTGGCATACATTAACACTTGAGAGAATAAATGTATGTCAATAGCCATTCATTGGACATTTACGAAATGCACTTCCTTAAGTGCATCCTTACACAACTAAGTAATACACCCTAACATCTAATTAATAGAACCTAACATTCGAACTAATTTTGAAATAATTAATAGGTCTCCTGACATTCAAACTGGATTATCACCATGCCATGATATTATAAGCGGTGAATGTCTTACATGTGCTTGGTCTGGGATGCTTCCACTTGTGCCACATATCCTTTATATGCTTCTTACTTCTACTTTGTCATAACTCTCCTAAATGTTCTTTGAGGTATGAATTCTCCTAATTTGTCACCATTCTTTTGGATGCTCTTTGAGGTGCTAATTTGTTCATTTCATTTCCATTATAGGTCACCTCACTAGATACTTACAAAAAAATATATAAAGCACAATTTGTTAGAGTTCATAATAATATTAGAAGTGCACTAATTGTAGTTTCCAGAGGCATTATGTAATGTCCCCCAGTTTAATCAAGGAACATTACTACGCATAAATACACATAAAATTGAAATATTTTCTACTAATTAATTCTTGTATCTTACTAGCTACAATTTATACACATATTTAACTAGATTATGATTCTCATAATGAAATGCATCTATAGTGTTCTAAATGACCATGAATGCAACTATTAAACTCATTCACAACAACAAAAAAACCATTCACATACACATAGTTAATCACAACAATTAAACTCATGGAATAACTCATAAAATATATAAACTCTTTTCTTTTTTAAACGTTTATGCAACCAGTTGCTTGTAAATGACGTTCCACCCAACCATAGAACTGTTGTTTCAAATATCCACAACAATTCACTCTTGAACTGGGGCTAGGAATCCACAAGAGAAGGGTGCCTCTAACATTCCACTCATAGCTCAATATCCCACAACGCACTGGTATTATCCTACAACTATCCATAATTTCCTCCAAATATCTTCCTCCTGACCTACCCAACCCAAGGACTATACCCCTTCACTACTCTCAGTCCATCGGGCATCCCATTCATTTATCAGGGTCTCTCTAGCATAGGTAACTAGGAATATTTATGTTGCGAACTCAAGGGATTTCACTTCCAGGAAAAACTACCAACAACAAACACTTGTTGTTACAGTGCAACCCACTCAGGAGTTCACTCTTCAATACTGAAAACCTGGCTCTTCAATTTTCAGCTCTAAAATGCTCCAAAAACGCTCCAACATGATCTATAATTCACGTATCCTTCTTGCTTCAAATCCCAAGCTTTTCTCCCATATCCTCTACTTCTTATTCATGAAAAAATGAATGTCGAAAACTGTTTGTTACTACCCATACAATTTTTTTATATTTCCCCAAGAGAGTTGAATGCTCACTCTGCCCAATTTTGATTGTACTTCATCCCCATGCCCCCAATAAATATGGGATGTGAATTCTCACACCCACCATCTTACATGCATTTAATAATTGTCTCTCATACATCCAAACAGAAAATACAATTTTTCCCCAAATGATAATAAAAATTAGAAAAGTGGGTTTGAATTAATACCCATAAATAATTTACCCCTTGGACCTCTCTTAGACACTCCCTAGGAATTCCCCCTTTTTCTTGTGGAATAATCAACCCCTGTCTCTATCCATATTACTAGCAACTGGTATCACATTATATTTATTTAAAATTCAAAAAATGCATTTCACATATTATATCGCTTGGCCATAGCCATACTCATATCTACATTATGAATTAATTAAACTAGGGATTATAGTGAGGATGTTACATTCTCCCTACCCTACAATTGTGCATCATCATTTATGCACAACACCATGCCAAAATATATATACAAATTTTACATCACAATATTCAAAAAAATAAAACAAAAATATGTAATTTTTACCCTCCAACACCAGTCCCAACCATAATTTCTCATCTTGCTAACCCACAAAATGCATTCCCTTCACTACCTTCAATCCATTGAGTTGCACCATCATTTTATCAAGGCTATGAGCACACGTGACCAAATTTTTTTGAGATGTTGTTCCAGAATCTAGTTGCCCAAAACTGGAGTCTTGCATTTTCAGCTTCTATTTTCTTCAAAATTAGAAAACGATTACGGGTATTACTCCCACATGGTTTCTTCATGCTCCCATGTTGCATATTTAGGACTGTATCAATTCCATTAAACCTTTACCAACCATATGTATTTTTCCTAGAGAACTTTGAATTTCCGGTCCAGGATACCTACTGATTCCACCCAAAAATCCCCTTTGTTTCCCATCTGGATCACATTCCAATCAATTATGTGGTTAGGGTTAGGCACATATTTATTTAATAATGATACATGAAATATATTATGTTAGGGTCCTAACCCGCACATAGGTAGAGCAATATATTCAGATGTAATAAAGGTCAATATTAATAAGGCCTTTCAATAAAATAGAATAAGGCGGATGTAAGAAGACCTAAGAGAAGCTTCCGCTTCTAGAAGGATATTCCTCTAGATGCTTTTCTTGATAGACATATTTAGTATAAATAAGGGTCGAGAGTATGAAAACCCTAGCTTGGAGATTATTGTAATAGAGCGTTGCTCGACTGGAGGTTTCCCCCTCGAAGAGGCCCGTGAACATTGCTTTCTGAATCAAAGTGCTATTTATGTTGTTGTTCTTATATCATTTCTATGTTATTGTGGAGATTATGCTGGTTATATTACTGTTATTCTTCCATTTCTAGCATTTTATTTCTGTTCTACATACTTTTTATATCTAGTATATTACAAGTGGTATTAGAGCACTTTCCTTGGCAGAAATTGTGGGAATTTTTTTTCCAGTGTAGAGACATATTCCAACGTCTTTAATCCACATAGATCTATCGTTATGTGCATAAACCCATGGTTGAGGGATTCATACATGCAGGAAATACAAGTGGTTCTTAAGTGCACATCTGTTGGCCACCCTTGTAACCCCTATTGGTACCCGTTCGAGTGGTAGCACATCAGACAACACCTGTGTACGGATCGACCTATATTTCCTGAAGCCCTCTTTAGATAAATTGATTGGCCGCTTGACTGCTATAGTGCCACCGAGAACAACACTCGAGAAGATACTCTCTAGTACCTGGGTAGTCGGGTAGTACGACTAAGGGTACGGTCTATCCTCCTTAGTTAGTGCCCTGAGATATTGGGTCGAGTACTATTATTGGACCCCGCACGTATATCAGAGAGCTATAGCACAAGGAAAACCCTTGTCTGTAGAACCCTTGAATACCTAACCCTTAGGGGATAAAAACATAAACAAATTAAAACAGACAAGATCTGTTGTCGCGCAACTGTGTTCGAGTTGCAAAATCACTACACTTTTCTTACTAGTTAAGCATTTGGGGATTTCATCGTTGTAGTATTTTTCACCATTATTTGAGACCTGTTCCATTGGATTCATCTCTTCTCCCTTATCAAATTCATCCATATCATTTTTTGGCAAAAAGTTTGACCCCGCCTGCCCCTTTTCAGTTCACCCATCCTCATGGCCCATACCCGTAGCTAAGACCTGGAAGCTTGCTTCAACACCTTGCAATCTGGTCTCCTCGAGACCCAAAAAGAAGTGAAACAACTCAGTGCCAATTTTGCCTCCATCGATACATCCATCAATACAACCATGTGGTCCTCAATGGAGGAAGTCAAACAAGAACTGACCATCCATCTTGAATCTGTCTTTGCATCACTCTGCACCAAACTGAAGATCCCTATAGATGACCCTTTCTCCGATGCACCTCCAAAGATTGAAGGTGAACATTCCTCCCATTCCCATACCTTTCATCCCCATCACTTTCAACGTGACCTACACCTTCTGCGGGTGGATGTGACCAAATTTGATGGCTCGGACCCCACTGGTTGGGTAACCCAAATGGAACATTATTTATCTTTATACGGAATTACATATGACTTGGCCAAACTCTAGTATGGTGTTCTCCATCTAGTTCAAGAACATTAGCAATGGTGGCAATGGAGAAAAACTTCCCATCAAGGGTATATTGCTTGGACCCAATTTATGACTGAGCTTTATGAATGCTTTGACACTGACACCAACCATTTGGGCCGTTTGACAAAGTTGAAACAATTAGGAACAGTAGAAGACTTCATAGCTTCCTTTGAGCACCTGGCTTTTCAAATAGAGGGCATGACTGATGCTTTCTTTCAAGAGTATTTTATCAGTGGCCTCAAGGATGAGATTTGGGCCCATGTCCTCATGGCTCGACCTTCGAGTTGGGTGGAGGCTACTAAAAGAGATAAAGAAGCACAACAGGTTGTATCCTCTCAAAACCATAAACCCTCCTTTATCCCTTGCCTTAAACCCATAAATCCCACTACTCCCTCCACCCCATTAAAGATCCAAAAATTGACCAGGGCTGAAATGGCTGAACACAAACTCAAAGGCCTTTGTTATAATTGTGATGACAAATATTTTTCGGGCCACACGTGTAAGGAACAAAATATTTTTGTGGCCATCTCTAAGGATATTTCGGAAGAGGATGTGGAAACTCCCCTTGTGTCTGAGTCACCTGAGATCACTGACATAACCCCTCCCTCAGACCCTCCTGAAGTGGAACCGGTCATTTCCCTCAATGCTCTCACTGGATTCTCTACTCCCCAAACCCTCAAGTTAATCGGTTACATCAAGCATCGAAAGGTCATCATTCTGGTTGATAGTGGAAGAACCCATAATTTTATTCATCGCCGCATCGCCCAAGAAACTCATTGCTACATCCATGACGTCAACAATTTCCAAATCATGATTGCCAATGGTGGTTCCATGAAATGTGGAGGGTGCTGTGAAAATGTGCGTCTCCAAATCGATGACTACCACCTAAAATCCCATATGTTTTCTATCAAAATGGGTGGTTGTGACATTGTGTTGGGTGCAGAATGGCTAAGGACTTTGGGTCCCTTTCTCATGGATTTTAAGGAATTAACCATGCAATTCAACCAGGAAGGCCACCAATATAAATTCCAAGGCATCACTGTTGTTTCACCTGAGGTCATTAGTTCCCATTGCATGGAAAATCTGCTCAAAAAAGGTCATTCTGGTGTCATTGCCCAACTCCATGCTATACAAGCAACAGAGACACCCCTAGTGCTGCAAGACATCCAAGCCCTCCTTTCTAAACATCAAATGGTATTTTCCACTCCACAAGGACTCCCTCCTTCCCATAGTGCTCATGATCATTCCATTCCCCTTGTACCCGAAATCCTTCCTCCCAATATCCGTCTGTATCGCCACCCCTTTTCACAAAAAAATGAAATTGAGAAAATGGTCGAGGAACTCCTTAATGTAGGCGTTATCTGCCCTAGTACAAGCCCTTACTCTTCTCCTATAGTCATGGTCCTGAAGAAAGAAGGTTCTTGGAGAATGTGTCCTGACTTTCGTGTCCTAAAAAAATAGACCATTAAAGACAAATTTCCCATTCCTATCATTGATGACCTCCTAGATGAATTGAGTGGAACCCAATTCTTTACTAAACTTGATCTTCGCTTGGGCTATCACCAGATACATATGAAAGAGGTAGACATTACCAAGACAAACTTTCAAACTCATGAGGGATGCTATGAGTTTTTGGTCATGCCCTTTGTCTTTTGTAATGCCCCCTCCACCTTCCAAAGCCTCATGAATCATGTCTTCCATCCCTTTCTCCATCATTTTGTCTTAGTTTTCTTCGATGATATCCTCATCTATAGAAAAACCTAGAAAGACCATCTTACTCATGTGGATTGCGTTCTCCATCTACTCTCTCAGCATCGACTTTTCTTGAAACAGTCTAAATGTTCTTTTGGTGCCTTAGAAGTAGAATACTTGGGTCATCTGGTTGGAAAGGATGGCGTCAAGGTGGATCCAAAAAATATTGAAGCTATGCAAGACTGGCTGCACCCAAAGACTCTCAAAAGCTTGTGTGGATTTCTGGGCTTAACAGGGTATTATCGCAAGTTTGTTAAGAATTATGGAAACATTGCAGCACCTTTCACTGCTCTCCTCAAAAAGAACTCTTTCACTTGGACTCTAACCACTGCTCAATCTTTTCAAACCTTGACGATGGCCATGTGCACCACTCCGGTTCTAGCCCTTCCTGATTTCAAAAATACCTTTGTGTTGGAATGTGATGACTCAAGGAAAGGAATCGGTGTTGTCGTTATGCAAGAGGGTCGACCTTTGGCCTTCACCAGGAAGCAACTATCTGAAAGGAATCTGGGCAAACCCATCTATGAAAAGGAAATGTTGTCTATTATGTATGTTTTTTATCTGTGGCACCCTTATCTCTTGGGGTAACGTTTCCAAATTAAGACAAATCATCAAAGCCTCAAGTACTTTCCGGAATAACACATTTCCTCCCCGGAACAACAAAAATGGGTGATTAAGCTCTTTGGATATTATTATGATATCATTTACAAGAATGAAAAATAAAATATGGTGGCGGATGCATTGTCTCGAAAATATGAAGAAGAATGATCTCTTTTTTCTCTTTTCTTCATTGTACGAGATTGGCTCCAAGCTGTTCGCCAGGAATGGCTACAAGATCCCAAAAGTTCGCATCTGATGCAACAATTGCAAACCAATGCTCCAGCTCCCCCAGGGTACTCTTGGCTCCAGGATGAGCTTTAATACAAAGGTCATTTGTATTTAAGTAAAAAGTCAAAGCTTAAATCCATGGTACTTTCTAAGCTTCATGCTACACCCACAGTGGGGCACTCTGGGTTCACCAAAACCTATGACAGGGTCAAACGTTCTTTTTTCTGGGATGGTATGAAATAGGACATCTGTAATTTTGTCCTTGAATGTGATGTGTGTCAACGCAACAAGGGAGAAATAGTCAAATATCTGGGCACACTACAACCTCTTCCGATTCCACCTGCTATTTGGAAGGATATCTCTATGGACTTTATTACCAGCTTACCCAAATCGGGAAATAAATCCGTCATAATGGTGGTTGTGGATCGCCTTTCCAAGTATGGTCATTTCTGCGCTCTTCAACACCCATTTACTGCATCCACGGTGGCTCAAATTTTCATGGACCAGGTCTTTAAACTTCATGGCACGCCGCACTCTATTGTTTCTGATCGTGACCCAACTTTCATAAGCAATTTTTGGCAAGAACTGTTCAAGCTACAGGGCACCCAATTGCATCTCAGCACAGCTTATCATCCCCAGACTGATGGTCAAACAGAAGTTGTCAACAAGTGCTTGGAAACATATCTGAGGTGTTTTTCCTCTGAAAAGAAAAATCAGTGGGCTCAATGGTTACCCCTAGCTGAATGGTGGTACAACACTTCCTACCATACAACTACACGCATGACTCCTTTTGAAGCAGTATATGGACAGAAGCCACCTTCAGTTATCTCATACTTACTGGGTACCTCGAAGGTCCAGGCGGTTGACCAAACACTTATAGTTCGAGAAGATATTCTCCGTACCTTCAAAGAGAACTTGGTCCTGGCATAGAATCACATGAAGCAACAAGCAGATCAAGGTCGCTCTTAACGTCAATTTGCATAAGGGGATCAGGTGTTTCTGCGACTGAAACCATACAAGCAAACTTCCCTCAAGGCCGAGCATTTTCAGAAGCTAGAGGCCAAATTTTATGGTCCTTATACAGTTCTCAAGCATGTGGGACAAGTCACCTATCAGTTAGCTCTGCCCAGTCATTCGAAGCTACATCCTATTTTTCATGTTTCATGCTTAAAGAAGGTGATTGGAACTAGGTGCCAAATTCAAACCAACCTTCTCGAGTTAGCTAACGAAGGATCCATTTGGCTATAGCCAGAAGAAGTTTTGGACCAGCGTGAGCATTGCCTGCGTCAGAGAACCATCAAGGAAGTGCTAGTCTAGTGGAAAGATACAACTCCAGTAGATGCCACTTGGGAACCAACTATCATTCTGTAGCAGTTTCCACATATCAAGCCTTGAGGACAAGGCTATTTTTAAGGGGGCAGACATGTTAGGGTCCTAACCCGCACATAGGTAGAGCAATACATTTGGATGTAATAAAGGTCAATATTAATAAGTCCTTTCAATAAATAGAATAAGGCGGATGTAAGAAGACCTAATAGAATCTTTCGCTTCTAGAAGGATATTCCTTTAGATGCTTCTATTGATAGACATATTTAGTATACATAAGGGTCAAGGGTATGAAAACCCTAGCTTGGTGATTATTGTAACAGAGAATTGCTTGATTGGAGGTTGCCCCCTCGAAGAGGCCCGTGAACATTGCTTTCTGAATCAAAGTGCTATTTCTATTGTTGTTCTTATATCATTTCTATGTTATTGTGGAGATTATGCTAGTTATATTACTGTTATTCTGCCATTTCTAGCATTTTATTTTTGTTCTGCATACTTTTTATATCTGGTATATTAAATATTATGCAGCCTCATGGATGAAGAAAATGCTAACATGTATGCAAGTAGTGATATCTTCTCTAATATTTCAAAAGGGCCACAATATCTCACTGCCAACTTTGGGTAGCAACCCAATCTTATCGAACTTATTTTATATTTGACTTTTAGGAAAACATTCTCGTCCACTTTAAAATATCTAGAAACTATATTCTTGTTTGCATAAATTTTATGCTTGTCCTAGGAATCCTTTGAATTCTACTTGATCTTTGTCATCTTCTCTTCCATTTACTTTAACAATCCTAGCCCAATGATAGCTTTGTTTGTTGGGTTATCCCAACTCACTCATGTGTTATGTTTCCTGCCATACAAAGCTTCAAATGGACTCATTTTTAACGAGGCCTGATACACATTATTACAAGCAAAATCCACTAAGTGCATATAGTCTTCTCATTTTTATGGCTGGTCCATCACATACATCCTAAGTATGTCTTCAATTATCCTATTGGTCCTCTCTGTTTTCCCATATGACTCTGGATGATATGTCGTACTAAGATTTAGATTTGTCCCAAATCCTTTGAATAAACCTTGCCAAAATTTGGATGTAAACTTGGAATCTATGTCTGCAATTATTTCCTTAGGCACTCCATGTAGCCTAACAATTTCCTTCATGTAAATATCTGCAATGTGTGATTCCTTGTGTGTTGTCTTTACAAGATTAAAATGCGCTTCCTTAGTCAATTTGTCCACCACCACCATGATGGAATCATGTTTCTTCACTATCTAGAGAAACTTTGCAATAAAATCTACTGTGACCACTTCTCACTTCCATTTTGGAATGGGTAATGAATATAGCATCCCTGCTGGATGTTTGTGCTCTGTCTTTACCTTCTGGCACTCTAGACATTTATCTACATAGTTAGCCACTTCTTTCTTCATTCTTGACCAAAAGTATTGGCTTCTTACAACTATTATGGATTTCTAATATCCTGGGTTCCCAACATATGGCACATTGTGCATTTCTCTTAACATGGTATTTTTCAATTCCATGGAATACATACACCTTGCCTTTGTAAAATAGGATTTCATCCTCTTTTAATTCATAATTTTTAATTTTTTGTTGTAAATTACTTCGCTGTAAGTTTTCCTTTACTTGTAAATAATGTTGATCTAAATTTGTTGCTTCAATAATTTTATCTTTTAAATATGTTATGTACATGTTTATGGTTGAAATGTTCATTTCATGAGCTCTTCTACTGAGAGCATCAACCACTTGATTTTATTTTCCTTTGATATGTTTAATTTCAAAGTCATACTCACTAAGAAATTCCAACCATCTAGTTTTCCTAACATTTAATGTTGGCTATCCAAATAAATGTTTCAGAACATAGTGGTATGTTCTTAGCTAAAATCCCCTCCCCATAAGGTAATGTCTCCACATTTGTAATGCATATACCATGGCTACTAATTCTAGATCATGAGTAGTATAATTTCTTTCATGCTCTTTTAATTTTCGAGACTAATAGAATACCACATGATCATTTTGAATGAGGAATCCATTGAGCCCTTCCTTGCATACATCTATGCACACTACAAAGTCTCCATTTAGATATGCAATTTTTAGTATGAGCACACTTGTCAAAATATATTTCAACTGCTAAAAACATTCTCCACACTTGGAAGTCCATTCAAATTCCACTCCCTTCTTTTGCAAAGAAGTGATTGGGTTTGCAATCTTTGAAGACCCTTTTATGAATATTCAATAATAACCATAAAGACCCATAAATTATCTAACCTATGTCACATTTCTTGGCATTGACCATCCTCTAATTGTCTCTATTATTTGAGGATCGACTACTATACCATTTGCTGAAATAATATGCCCCATGTAATGGATCTTCTTTTGATAAAAGATACACTTACTTAAATTGGCATACAATTTATCTAATAGTTACAACTCTCGGCCTGCAAAAACTTGACATCCCTTCCTGAATCTCCTTTTCAACTGCATGGCTAAAAATTCTCTAATAGTTACAGCTCTCAGAATGCCCTGAATCTTACCTTGTTGTCCTTTCTCATCAAGACAAGGTGTTGTATTGTTGTAATAATCTAGGACAATATGGTGTTTTTCCAACCAATCCATGTAACTTAGACAGTCATAGGAACCCAAATGTATAATGCCCACATCTACCTTTGTGTTGATTCTAATTTCCATTCATGTCTATTGGGAAATATTTAACCAACTCATTGATTTTTCTCTTATCCCCTGTGGTTAACTGAACTAACCAATATTTATTGTGCTTGCTCCCTTGAAAGTGAAATATTTCATTAATGTTAGAGTTTATGTAACTATGGATAGATCCATAATCAATTAAAATTGTTATCGATTGATTATTGATCTTACCTTCCACCTCAATCATGGGGAATCAATATTTTGTTTGCTTGTTGTCCAAGGATGCATAAATCCTTGGTATGCTTCCTCCCATGTCTTCCACTGTTTCATCCTCCTGAATGTTGTAGAAAATCCTCATTCTTTCACCTTTCTGAGGTCAGTCCATATACAAGTGATTCCTTTCACATCCCCAACATTATACAAGTTGTTTCATTGGCATTTTCCCAAAGTAATTTCCAAAGTGGATTATCTTCGTTAATTGCATATTTTGAGGCTGAAAACGATGCCAAATCAGGGAATGCCAAGCCAGTAAAAGGCATCATATGGCTTGCCTGACAACAACTTAGTGATAGCCAACAGGTACAGAACAAAATATCTGAAATCTAGACCCTGCAACTCCACAACCAGGAACTCAAGAAGCTATAATCCGGACTACAAAAGCAATATCAAAGACTCGAGAAAAATGCCAGAAGAATTGCTTCTTCCCCCTAGGAGATAAGTTTACAAAAAATGTCGCCAACACATCCAGTTATCTCCTAGTGGCCACCAACAGCGTGCATGGATTCCAATGCTCGATACATAACTCAATTTTTTCACTCCTAGTGATTTTATGTCAAATCCGAGTTCACTCGACAACATGTGCATCAATCTAGTTTCATTGCTAGTAGCAATTTTTAGTTGTTTAAAAGTTCAAGACTGTTTATATTAAGTTTATAAGGGGTATTTTATGTGTGATAAGAGCCACTCTTTTGATTAATTCAAGCTCGGAGTATACTTTAATGTACTCCAACAATGTTTTAGCTAACTTAATAAGTTGTTTTACAACTGGTAGTGTAGAGTTAAGCCTCAGTCCCAGATGGATGAGAGCCTCTGCAACTTTGATAAATATGCAGTTTTTACATATTTTGAGGGTTCAGTTTTTGGGAAAAGAAGATCAATATATCAGTTGGTTGAACCTTTTATATGCATGGATTAAATCGCTCTACCCGGTGAATATACTCTTGATGACAATGTTTTTTTCCAAATCTACATATGTTTTTATCTTATCTTGAATGTTGTTTTTGATTTGTGCGGAGTAAATTTCATTTCCTTCAACTATTGTATAACTTGTCTTTACTATATGCATCCTGTGAAACAACAAATGTCGTGGTGAAGATTTTTTTTTATTGCAACTTATGGGAGTAATTGTGTTTTTGATACACGTTTAATGTCTTGAAATGATATTTTAAGTATTAAACTTCTTGCAATAGATTATTCATTGAGTGGTTTCTTGTTTCCTTTACCACTATTATTTCACTTGTCCGTCATTTGTGTGCCACTAGCCAAGGATAACCCTCATCTATATCATTTTTCCAACCCACCATGCTCTTGTCTTGGTAAAACCAACCCCTTAACTGACCAACGGAAAAAAAAAAATATTAATCATTCTAAACTTGAGGTGGCCTAGCTTTGCCCTTTAATAGGCAGGTGCATACTTTAGGACCAATAGTAACAATGTGTTAAATTGAACCTGCAACCTATTGGAAACATCTTCTTTTTGGGTTCTTCCCATAAAAATTAATAACTCTACCCCTTTTGCATATCCTTTCGAAATCTTGAATCTGAACATTATTGAACTCTT
The DNA here is from genome assembly GCA_009831015.1 of Picea engelmannii. Lineage (NCBI taxonomy): Eukaryota > Viridiplantae > Streptophyta > Pinopsida > Pinales > Pinaceae > Picea > Picea engelmannii. Next base: position 578,935 of record ML781822.1, read on the forward strand.
CTCATTGGAAAATTTCCATCAGAAATAGGGTTTTCCTTGTCCATTGACCTTTCTGAACTCCAAACTATGATATCTTACCGAGAAATTAAATTGATTAAATTACTTTTCTTTAAATTATCAACCAAGGAGATCATAAGCTTGTGATATGAATTAAAAATATATGTAGGATTATGAAACTAACTCTAAGCTAAGAAATTTGAATGAAAGGATAGAGAATTCAACTAAGGTCATTGGACTTGTATTTAAACTATTAACTACATTCCTTTGGTTGATAAGAAAGAGCATCAATTGTTTTTTTGATCGCTAAAGAAACTCAACCTTCAATGCCTAACTCTATAAGGAAACCACACTTGCAGAAGTTGAAAGATCCTAAAGAAATGAACAGTGACTGAAATTAACAACTAATGAAATAACATGACACAACAAAAATGAAACTATTTGGGAAGTGTATACTAGAGAGAGGGGGCCCTGCCTCTCTTGGCATAGACTTCCAATAAGGACTATAGTGGAGAACTCTTGATGTGAAACAACAATCTTTTTATTCCAGCATCAAAATGATTACAATGATCCTTCTCTTCAATATGGAAATATATGCTCTAACTCCTTCAACTATCTAACTCCTTTACTATTTAACTATCCAAGATAAATGATATAATTTCATATTTATACATACAACTTATCCTTCACAAAAGGAAAATGAGTTACAATAAGATGAGATCAAATCCTAAACAAGTGGATCTACAACTAATAAATCCTAGATCCTATAAATGTGGATGTTTCACCCCCAAATCTTGGATTTAATTTAAAATAGTTTGAATAAGACAATAACAACATATTCCATGAGATCCATGTGTTCAAATTCATGGATATGGGTCAACACTTGGTCAAACCACTTCGCTACAAAATTATAGGCTCGTTAGACTAGTTTTGGAAAGATCAACCATACGCCCCTTGTTTTGCACGTGTTGCAAATCTTCTTCGTGATTCACCTAAATGACCCTATTATGCACAAACCCATGTTTTGTATTTTCAAGATTCCTCTTTATTTGATAAAAAGTGTCATGGAAATTTTGACTACTAAAACTACCAATCAACTATAGAATTGTCAATATCTACAAAACTGTACAAGTATGTTAGGAAATAACAATATCTACCCTACGTAATTATCAAAACATGCAAAATCAACCACTTTAGTCTAGGTATACCACTTGAAGCTCATATAAGGTAGAAATGGTCAAGTGCATAAATATGAGTGATAAAGGGAATGATGATGAATGAGTAACGTGAATGAAAAATGACTAAATGACATTGTAAAATCTGTTATTTCTGATGTCCAATATCTCCCCCACACTCAAATCATTGCATGTCCTCTTGCAATCCAAGATACATAGGAGGCAATGTTCGGATATATATGATATTGGACGTAAGTGGAAATGATTTGTTTTCCACTTGGAGTTTTCAAAGTCATCGATGTCATAGGGAGATGGATGATGATGGGTAGATAATGAAATATGAAATGTAAAGTGAAGGAACGAAAAATATGAAAATCTTCAAGAATTTTATGTACATGAATTCCCGGTTAGATAACTACCTAGAAATATAAATTGCTTACCCAACTTTACCTTCTACTGGTGGTCTAAGAGAAAAATGTTGAACTATGTCTTTCCTGATGTATGTTGATATGACTCTGGTGTGCTGATATGAGAGGAAAATACTTTGGTTGTAACCTGGCTGCATGATATGAAAAAGGAAGATGTTGGATGGAGTAATCTCTACAAATGATAACCTATTGCTGGATAATTTTATGGATGATGTTGATAATACTGATGATGTTGAAGAGTATTGTGGTTTCTAAAGAAGACAACTTATGTTGATTCCAGAGACAAATTTTGAATATGTTGATTGCTATTGAACTCTTGCTACAAAAAATGCTGGAAAATTGATCTTAATTCATGCTTGAAAACTTGAAAATTGAAAAAATGCTAAAAAACAATGATGATAGGTGAAAGAACATCTCATGCTAATTTGAAATCATTTCCAAGTTGTGTTCTAGTATTGAAATGTGTGTAGTCATTCAAAACTATAAATCAGCTATAGAATTATGAGAAAATGAAAAATGTCAAAAATCATGGTTGATAGGTGGATTAACATCTCATATTTATTTGAAATCATATCCAAGTCACAATTTAGTCTTGGGATGTGTGCAACCATTCAAAACTACAAATCATCTACAAAAATATGGTTCTAACTGCTTACAAACAATTATGATATTTTTTATAAAATCAGTTTGAAAACATGTTGGTCCATCTCTTGTCATGCATTTTCAGGAAATTTCATTCTCTCTCTACTCAATGTTTTTGTATGGGGCACAAAACCCATGTCTCAAAATTTCCTAGTTCAGCTTCAATTATTTATAAATGACATGCAAAAAGTGTCCCTTGAAGTAGGCTACTACAGGAAATTTGGAAATTGTTTCAAAATATGTTTCAAAATCATGTGTGTAAATGCTTGTAAATACGTTTTCTAGAAATTTTCTCCGCTTGTTACTCAGTTTTTCAATTTCTACAAAAAACCCATGTCTTAAATTTTTTTAATTCTGCCTCATCTGCTTCCAAATGTGGTGCAAAGATCATCCCCAAGAATAAAAAATTGGTTGTAATAATCTTTATGTAGCTACACAAAATCATTGTAATCATGAGAGAAACAATTTTAAATGCATTGACTTTGCTTCATAAAATCTCAGGTTCTTCCAATGGAGTTAATTCCATCCTTCTCAAGCTTTGATAGCACATCATCAACATTGTTGGACCTGTACAACATCCTTCAAGAGTGCTCTGTGTATGGTTGGACACTCCTTCACTTATATGCCATCACTAGTGTGAATCATAAAAACATGCAAACTAAAATCAAACCTTCATGATGACCATGTTGAACAGAGTAAATGAATTGTATTCCTTGTTGTTGTGTTGTTGCTAGGAAGAACTAATAGGATGTTGTTGGAAATGTTGAATGGAAAGGACATCTCCATCTCCCCCACACTCGAGAGTTGGCATGTCCTCATGCATGTGACGTAGGGGACTCAGTATTCTTCATGAAGGCTTATTGTCACACACCTAACTCCTAATTACCTTTTTAAGGGATGGGGTATAATTTTTTTTTCTTTCCTCCGATGAATATGGTATCGAGGAATATTCTCTTTCTCTCGATGGAAAATATCGATGCATGCCTGATCTCCCCAAATATGGTTAGGATCCATTCCGCACCTCAAGTTCACCAATCCTACTAGACCTTACTCAACTCGTCAACCCATTGAATATTAACATGCACCATCACACTAATGTTCTTAGTCAACAACAATTCTCCATTTCACCATAGGGCGCTTAGGATTGCTCGAGTAGAGGATGACAATTGTCCCTCTCCTATAGTCCAAATAAAATACTTAATTAATATTTCGTAGAATACCATGCTCTGGTAATTGATTACTTAAACCTCATTAATGATAATTATTCTCCACAACTAATTATCTAAGAATTAATTTTTTTCTTAGCCTAATACCCATGGCCCAATAATCACTGAGGTTTTCGCTTTCTCTTTTCCCCCTTAAAAGTAGTTTAACACTAACTCAATAAATTACTCATATGATAATTATGAGTAATTATATTATAATATAACGAGGTTAATTTATCCATAATATACTTAAGTTGATTAACCTTAATTAAGGTATATAATTCAATCCCTCCCTAACACACAACTACATGCCGCATTTTCACGTAATTTAACATATATATAAATATATGCATATTTATTTATTTAATGGGAAAATGATTAACCATATTCAACCTGATATTTATTCTTGCAAAATGTCCTGTTATTAATTATATTATAATATAATTCTATTTAATTATATTATAATATGATTAATTTATATCAAATGAGCACTTAGGATTATTAATATCCATTAATACCTAATCCTCTAGACTTCGCCGAAGATACCTCATCAGGATTTTATGAATATACTCAAATCTCCCGAACAGTGGAGTTTCGGAGAGAGTCCCTCTCATATTGTGCCTTTATGCAACTATAATAAATTTATATTACCATGCAATATAATAAATTATGTTTAATATTTATTATAACATTTATGCAACCATTGGAGTATGGGGGGGGTAGGTTCGGGTCTTCGACCATTATGTGCTTGTTCATTCTATTACCCCAAACATTCCAGAGTCCCGAAATCCCGAACTCCTGGAGCTCCGTAGTCTCGAACTCCCGAAGGTTCCACACTCACGAGTTATTACGTATTGAATATTAAATTAAAAGTGAACGGAGTTGGTACTTTATCATATACAAATACCATAATAAACCCATTTAACATATATTATAATAACCTTTTTGGAAAATGTGCCTAAGTTTATAAAGTCTCCAATATTTTGTTAATATTTGACATGAGAGAGAGAGAGAGAGAGAGTTCTCTAGGTCAATATCCTTTGGCTCTCCCACACATCCTTTATACTCAATTCTCCCGAAGCCCTGGAGTCCCAAAGGGGACCCACTTGTAATTACATTGTGGTTTAAATACAATGAAATAATTTAGATTATAATATAATATATATTGTATTAAAGGTATATTATATCAAATTATGTTAATTGATCACATTAAATACAATAATTTAATTAATTGTATTTCTTACCTTTACAACCTTGAGTAGGGAAAGAAAGGATTCGGGCATTCAACTACCTTGGCTCGTGGAATCCCATCACCCAAACATTCTGGAGTTCTTAAGACCATGAGATGGTTAAAGAATTTGGTCACTGTTCATTCCGTGGTGTGTTTGACATTAATGTAATAATAAATATGGTCACTTTAGTCTCAGGTCTTTTATGCTCCAAGGTCTTTAACCTCCATTTTTTGAATAATAAAATAATATTAATAATAATCATATGTGTATAGACATATATACATATATTTCCATAGTCTTACTCAATTTTGTTACTTGGAATATTTAAAGGAAATTATTTTCTCTTATAGAAAAATAAGGAAAGGAAAAATACAGTTTTATAGGCCTTATAAAGAGATTTAATAAAAGTTTATATTTCAAGGAAATTTCTCCATCCTGGAAATTAAAATATAATTATAATCTCTTGTTGGGTAAATGAGTACAATTTTATTTCCTTATTACTGTGCTTTACTACTCTTACTAAATTTAAGGTAAATGGTCCTAAGACGAAGAATTACCTCAATAGTAAATTCAGTGTTTCTACTAGGATTTACTATCCACCACAATTTAAGGGAATTCTTCCAAAATTTAGGAGATTTAACACAATTTAAACATAAATGTTTATTTATCCCCCCAATAGAATTTTGAGAAATTTTGTATTTTAATTCATCTAGACCAATTTCATGTTTATGTCCTAATTATTTATAAGGACTTTTAATATTTTTCCATATTTGGGATTATTTCTTAAAGTCCACACAGATATGATATCCTCTAACTTTTTTGGCATGGAATTTAAGGACATACTAAAATAGAACACTATTACACAGAAAAATCGCCCTCTCTTCTTTCATAGGTGTTATTGTTCATTCATCAATTCCCAAGCATGCATTAAACTGTACAAAATAGTCAACCACAACATCCACTCACAGAGATCTTATTTTAGCACACAGATAGTCAAGAGATAAGAAATTAAATCAAAAGAGCTTAAACTTAGACATTCTCTTTATTTTTCTTAAATTTCTCAAGTCACTTTTGTCAGAAATTAAACTTACACAGTTCTAAAAATTAGTATAAAATTTTCTTTGATCTAAACACTACAGATATTTAACCAAATATACTTATATAGAAATGAACTAGTGATGCAATTGCCGAAAGGGGTTCCCTTTTCCACCCAACCATAGGCACAACAACTCCTGGAAGGATTTACTACTGGCCACCCCCTAGTGTTATTGGATTAATCAGTAAATGCGGACATAAAATAATCTCTCTAGATCCACCTAGATCTAGAACAAAACAAGACAAGACATAATGATTTCCTTAAGATCTAATCATTGAATCTACTATCAAACAAGAGATGAGAGAAATATTGTTTAAATATCACTTCCTTATATCTTTGTTGTCCTCCACTCCGATGCTCTTGTGATATTGGATCTACAAGGGAACACAAACCAACCAAAGTGAAAGCAACAATAGTATACTCAATGAAAACTTATGCATGTGATCAAGGAATCATACAATAAAATGAGAGTGGTTTTATGGGAAAGAAACATGTCACTACATTATATTAAGTAAAAAGTGGAAGATACAACCAAAATCTTTGATGTTGCAAGGTCCCCTTTCAGTGGCCCTTTGCTCCAACACACACTTGCTCCAAAATTGCATAAAGAACATCCACAATGACTTGAAGAACCAAGATGAAACCCTCAAGAATGAACTGAAGTAGAATTCCTCACACAATTCTTAGCCTATTCAACGTTCATTAACCTTAGCCTTTTCCATGAGAAATATCTCTTTATATAGGGGAAAGAGAGATGGTTAAAGAGATTTGGATGATCCCACCAAATCAGAGAAGTGAGTAAGATCCCCTCTATTCAAAATCCACCTCATCTTCTATAATATCCCCTTCTATAAATTTCGTGAAGCTCGACCTTTTCTTATTCTTTTAGCATCGCCACACCCTAGTTATAGGATGGCGTGCGGCGACGTTGCAAACCAGTTTCAGGGAAGAAGGGGATGATTAGGCATTGCCACACCCTATGTATAGTGCAGCCTATGATGATATTATTTAATAGGGATTTTGAGAAGAGAAATCCAATCACTTTTCTCATGAAGAAAGGTTCTTTTGGGAACATGAACAAATGTTGTAAAAGGATCACTGGGGTGAAAAAAATAATGTGTAACATCTAGCTAGATCATGAAGCTTTGAGAGAGATTATTCCTTCTATTCAACAATAACTAGGGATGGAGGCCACTCTCCTCCTCCCCCGAGAATTTGGAATATTGGTTTTCTCTGCACCAAGAAATCAAGTCTGCAATGAGTGATTCATCGGTCACTAATATTCTCTGCAACCCCATTTATCATATTGGACTAAAAACATTGCCCAAAAAATTCCTATACCCAGAACACATTAATTTTTTAGTTCTCTTCATAACCAGAGAGCTGCACATGCTCTCCCTCCTGAGAAAATAGTCACAAGACCCATCTTCTTTCCTCCTCCCTTCTGGCCATGCATTTCCTCTTTTTTCTTTCCTTCCTCAACAAGATTTTTTCAGTCCAATTCACAATTTTGTGGGTCAGGTCATGAATTTTTCAGATGGGTAATATTTCCATCTCCTCATTGACTCTTAAGGTCTTCCCAACTACCATCCTAACTGGTAATTTATTTTTCTGGGTTAGAGGAATGTTCTGGGTCTTAATAATTTAAATCTCGTAGAGTACTAGTTTGGTAGGGGTCATCTCAACCATTTTTGGTTCCCCTCACCATCTCTCTCATGCATCATGATCTACCTTGGCAAACCCCTTCAACAATTATGCAACACTTTCCATTTTATTTAGTAACAAAAATATATACATTACCTCTTATAACAAAAAGGTTCATCAATTACAACATCCACACATATTCAATCTTCCCATAGTCTTTTAGAAGGTTATAGTTATATTTACAATCTGGGGGAAACATGGGTATTACAACCCCCTCCCCCTTAAAGGAACATTGTTCTCGATGTTATACATGTTAAGGTTTAAGCTATTATTAGGTTGATTTTCAATTTACTAGATAACCATAGCATAGATATGATCACTAAGAGAAACAAAATCACAATATACACATCATTTATCCTGGGAAACCCTCATGGGGGAGAAAACCCAAAAAAATCTTCCTTAATATAGATAGCGAATACAATGCCAAGACAATAAACCAAAACATTAGAGAATATCCAACACTGAGCAATGTGCCTCTCTCTTCCTTCTTCTCCCAACTGCAACTACCAAACATGCACACTAGATCAACAAATGAGTGAGTGCAATAATGAGGCCATGGATTCCTTTATTTATACAAACTAGTAGGCGATGGAAATGTGTCTCTTCATTTGGCATGGCCAACTTGTCTTCTTAGTGGTTAAAACCACTTTAATTATCCTGGGGGCTGGCTTCATAATTTTCACAATATATTTAGGGTTTGACGAATCCACAAAAGGGGATTTGGTTAATTACAATGCCCGACATGATCAATCCACAAAAGGGGATTGATCTAATGAATAATAACTCAATAATAAATAGAATACTCTTTGTAGTTACAATATTTCAACACTCACCCTTAACAATAAGGGTGTTCTACAACATCATCAAGAGAGAGAGAGGGAAACAATATCAATAACATCTGAAACACTGACTGGCATATCTATAAATCCTCACAAGTTTTTCTCATCATCAATATCATCATCCATAGCAGGGATATGGAATGGAATCATCATCATCTGCATCAACTTTTATTATTATAACACTAATACATCATAATCATGAATAACAACACAAAGCTAATACAACATCAACAACAACATCACAACACGAAGGCTGGAGCATCATCAACATCATCACTAGGCTAGAAATCTTCAGCACAAAGTTGACATCTCAACAAAATCAACATGAAGATGGAAATCTTTAGCAGAAGGCTGACATCCCAACAACATCAACGCGAAGCTAGAAATATTCAACACGAAGATAGAAATATTCAAAATGAAGATGGAATCACAACAACATCAGCACAAAACTAGAAATCTCCAGCACAAGGCTAGCATCACAAGAACATCATCATGAAGCTGGAAATATTCAAAATGAGCTTGGCATCATAACAAGATCAACACAAGGCTGGCATCACAACAACATCAACACAAATCTAGAAATCTTCAGCACGAGGCTGGCATCACAAAAATATCAGGACGAAGCTGGAAATATTCAGCACAAGTCTGGCATCAAAACTATTCCCCCTTTTGAGGGAGGTCCTTTAGGACTACACCAATCTTATCGTGAAAGTTCTCAAACTTTACATGAGACAGAGGCTTGGTCAACACATCTGCAACCTATTCATCCATTCTAACATACTGGATATTTATGGCTCCTCTCTGCACCATATCACTAATGTAATGATATCAGATTTCTATGTGTTTTGACTTGTCATGGAACATAGGGTTCTCTGCCATCTTTATACAACTCTGGTTATCACATAGAATCACAATTTCTTCCATCTCTAGATTGAATAGACCTTTCAACAACTTCTGAATCCATATGGCTTCACAACTGGCGGAACATGCATAAATGTATTCTACTTCTTTTGTGCTGAGAAAAATTCTTGATAGCTTCCTACTCTGCCATGAGATCATGGTTGAACCCAGACTGAAACAACATCTTGAAGTTCTCTTTCTGTCGAAAACATTTCCAACCCAATCTGAATCGGTATAACCACTCAGTATGAATTCATGATCTCCATTATAACTGAGACTAAAATCTAATGTACCCTTAAGGTACCTCATCACATGTTTTGCCGAAACCAAGTGAACACATCTAGGCTCTACAAGAAATTGAATCAAGGTGTTCACAACAAAACATATATCTAGCCTAGTGTTTTTTAGATACATCAACAATCCAATGATCTATCTGTACAACGTAGCATCAATCAATTCTGACGAAGTGTCAACCAGGAGCTTCAACTTTGTTTCCATGGGTGTATTCTTGGATTTTCACTCCAAGATATCAAATTTCTTCAGTATTTCAACTGCATACTTCCCTTGGTTAAGGAAGATCTTCTCTGGGCTTTGCCAGACCTTAAGACCTAAGAAATAGTGCATTAGGCCAAGGTCCTTCATCTCAAATTCAACAACGAGCTTCTTCTTACACTCAGTGATGATATTTTCTTCTCCAGTTAGAAATATGTCATCCAAATACAACAACAATATAACATGCTCATCATTCATAACCTTGAAGTAAAGGTTAGAATCTACTTTACTCTTGGTAAAGCCCAAGCTCGTTAGGAAATTGTCAATTCTTCCATACCAAGCTCTAGGAGCTTGTTTCAATCCATACAAATCCTTCTTCAATATGCATACATTATTCTTTTTGTCTTCAACTCCAAACCCTTGAGGTTGTTCTATATACACTTCCTCTTCTATGACACTATTTAAGAAATTTGTTTTCACGTCCATCTGATGTAACTTCCATTTCATCTTAGTTGTAAGGGCTATGATGGTTCTAATTGATGTATATATGGATACAGGAGCAAACGTCTCTTCATAGTTAATGCCTTCCTTTTGAGAAAATCCATGAGCGACAAACCTTCCTTTATATTTCTCAATACTTCCATCAACAACATGTTTTATCTTGTATAGCCATTTGGAAGATACCACATCCTTTCTCTTCGGTTTGGGAACTATTTCCCATACATCATTCTTTATAATGGATTGGTATTCTTCTGTCATGGCATCTTCCCATTATTTCTCTTGAATGGATTCTTCAAATAAAGTAGGATCCTTCTCTAATAGATCACACATCAAAGCCATATAATTGGAGAATGGCGTGGGTTTCTTGACTTGTGTCATTTTTCCTTCGGGGGTACCATACTTCTCTCCATATTGAATAATTTCCCTTTCCCAAGTTGTATTTCTCTTGTGGGAGATCGTCATCTGGGGAGGTTCTTGAGATTTTATTATGTCATGATAATCTAGAATCTCCTCATGAGGGGAAGTTATGACTTCCCTCATTGGTTCTGCAACTCTGTGGGGAACATCTTATTCTTCATATAATTCTTCAAGCTGACATCTTGTTTATTTATTGAGTGTTGCATCTTCATCAAAGGTTACATCTCTGTTGATCTCAATATGATGGTAACCTGGTATGTATATTCTGAAGGCCTTGAAGACCTCACAGTATCCAACAAATATTCTCTTCTTTCCTGAAGGGTCCAACTTGGTTCTCTTCTCTTTTGGAATGTTAACAAATACATGATAACCAAATATTTTGAGATGTCTTAATTTTGTCTTCTTTCCGGAGAACATCTCTTCAGGGGTCTTGAACCCAAGTGCACTATGGGATAATATGTTTTGTACATACACTATTGTTCTTGTTTCTTCTGCCCATAAGTGTATTGTAAGATCTTGATCATGGATCATAGTCTTCACTGCTTCCATTATAGTTCTGTTCTTTCTTTCTGCCACACCATTTTGTTGAGGATTGTAGGGAGTGGTGAGCTCCCTATTGATCCCAACATATTTACAAAAATTTACGAACTCTTTTGAGGTGTATTCTCCTCCATTATCTGACCTGAGTATCTTTATCTTTATTTCAGAGAGATTCTCTATCAAGGATTTGAATTCCTTGAATTTACCAAACATTTCATCTTTTTATTTCAAAAAGTAAACCCAGGTTTTGTGAGAATAGTCATCAATAAACGATACATAGTATACATACCCACTGATGGAGGTTGATGGAATTGGGCCACATACATATGAGTGAATGAGCTCTAGTAATATTTCTTTATTGTCTCTCTTCGGGAAAGGGTTCTTGATGTTCCTTCCTTGTGCACATCCATTGCACACACCTTCATGGTCAACCTTGAATTTTGGTAGACCTGTGACTTCCTTCCTTACATACGGTAATGCCTTGTAGTTAATGTGAGCTAGTCTTCTATGCCAAAGTTCACAACGATTCTCAATGGAATGAGTAAAGGATGCTTCTATGTGACCTTTTATCTTATACAAGCCACCTTCTTCTTTTCCAATAAAACATTCTTCTTCCATGGTTTTTCCTTTGGGCCACATAAGAAATTCTCCATCTATGAAAGAAACTCTGAAGCCTTTCTTATCTAAAGTTGAGATAGAAAGTAATTTATTTGTCAAACTTTGTACATATAGTACATCCTTCATCTTCATTGGGGTTCTTGAATCAAGTTTGTAATTTGATTCTCCTACTCTGTTAAGAACCAAATATCAATATAGCATAGAAAAACCTCAGAATAAGTACTCAACGCCTTGAAAAGGAGAGAAATTAAGATAATAAGCCTCTTCGAGGGGGAAACCTCCTTATGCCCACATAAATGTCCAATTCCAAGATGATTCCAAATGAAAATGTCTCCTTGGAATATATAGGAGACTAGGAGGTATAATTACAACTAATGGAATAAAGCCGACATAAATAAAATAACATTACTAATGTAATATGCCCCAATTAAGGGGTAATGAGCCAATATTTGGGCTTAACATGCCCCTCCCCTTGAGACAAGTGTTGTATGCAATGCTTGAGTAACTTTGGATGCTTCTGTATAAAAGACTCATCTTCCCAAGTGGAATCTTCAGCCGATAGTTTCCTCCATTTAATGAGATACTCTGAAATGGATCTATTTCTCAGCTGGAGAAATCTTGTGTCAGTGATGGTTTTAGGCTCCAATATGATTTTTTCTTCCTTGTCAAGTTATAGAAATATAGTTTGAACTGGGATCTTGTCGCCTATAACCTTATTTAAGAATGAAACATGGAAAACTGGGTGTACTCGTGAAGATGCATGCAACTACAATTTGTATGCCATAGTACCAATCTTTTGCAACACCTTATAAGGGCCATAGTACTTTGGTGATAATTTATTATCCTTTTTGGATTGCTTGTGTAATATACCAAATATAAAATGTATGTAGAACAAAAATAAAATGCTAGTAATGGCAAAATAACAACAATATAACCAGAACATTCACCACAATAACAATGAAATGATATGAGAATAATAATAGAAATAGCACTTTGAATCTGAAAGCAATGTTCACGGGCCTCTTCGAGGGGGCAACCTCTAGTTGAGAAGAGCTCTATTACAATAATATCCAAGTTAGTTTTTTCATACCCTCGACTCCTATTTATACTAAAAAGAAGCATCTAGAGGAAGATCCTTCTAGAAGTGGAATCTTCTATTAGGTCTTCTTACATCTTCCTTATTCTATTTTATTGAAAAGACTTATTAATATTGACCTTTATTAAATCCGAATATATTGTTCTACCTATGTGCGGGTTAGGACCCTAATATGTCTGCCCCCTTAAAAACAACCTTGTCCTCAAGGCTTGAGATGAGGAAATTGTTGCAGAATGGTAGTTGGTTCCCAAGTGGCATCTACTGGAGTTGTATCTTTCCACTAGACTAGCACTTCCTTGATGGTTCTCTGATGTAGGTGACGCTCACGCTGGTCCAAAAATACTTCTGGATGTAGCCAAATGGATCCTTCTTCAGCTAACTCTGGAAGGTTGGTTTGAATTTGTCACTTAGCTCCAATCACCTTCTTTAAGCATGAAACATGAAAAACATGATGTAGCTTCGAATGGTTGGGCGAAGCTAACTGATAGGCTACTTGTCCCACATGCTTGAGAATGGTATAAGGACCATAAAATTTGGGCGCTAGCTTCTGACAATGGTCAACCTTGAGGGAATTTTTCTTGTAAGGTTGCAGTCGAAGAAACACCTGATCCCCTTCTGCAAATTAATGTTTAGAGCGATCTTGATCTGCTTGTTGCTTCATGCAATTATGTTCTATGACCAAATTCTCTTTGAGGATACGGAGAATAGCCTCTCGAGTTGTAAGTGTTAGGTCAACCGCTTGGACCTTCAAGGCACCCGGTAAGTATGAGAGAACCGAAGGTGGCTTCTACCCATATACCGCTTCAAAAGGATTCATGCATGTAGTTGTATGGTATGAAGTGTTGTACCACCATTAAGCTAGGGGTAACCATTGAGCCCACTAATTTTTCTTTTCTGAGGAAAAACACCTCAAATATGTTTCCAAACACTTGTTGACAACTTCCGTTTGGCCATCAGTCTGGGGATGATAAGTTGTGTTGAGATGCAATTCGGTGTCTTGTATCTTGAACAGTTCTTGCCAAAAATTGCTTGTGAAAGTTGGGTCGTGATCAGAAACAATAGAGTGCGGCATGCCATGAATCTTGAAGACATCATCCATGAAAATTTGAGCCACCGTGGATGTTGTAAATGGGTGTTGAAGGGTGCATAAATGAGCATACTTGGAAAGGTGATCAACAACCACCATGATGACTGATTTATTTCCTGATTTGGGTAAGCCAGTAATAAAATCCATAGAGATATCCTTCCAAATAGTAGGTGGAAACGGGAGCGATTGTAGTGTGCCTGGAGATTGGACTATTTCTCCCTTGTTTCATTGACACACATCACATTCAGCGATAAAATTACGAATGTCTTGTTTCATACCATCCCAGAAAAAGGAACGTTTGACTCTGTCATAGGTTTTGGTAAACCCAGAGTGCCCTGTTGTGGGTGTAGCATGAAGCTCAGAAAGTACCATGGATTTAAGATTTGATTGTTTATTTAAATACAAATGGCCTTTGTATCGAAGTTCATCATGGAGCCACGAGTACCCTGGGGAAGCTGGAGCATTGGACTGCAATTGTTGGATCAACTGCAAATTTTTGGGATCTTGTAGCCATTCTTGGTGAACGGCTTGGAGCCAATCTAGTACAATGAATGAAAGAGAAAAAAGGGATCCTTCATCTTCATATTTTCGGGAAAGTGCATCTGCAACCACATTGTCTTTTCCTTTCTTGAAAATGATCTCATAATCATATCCAAAGAGCTTAGTCACCCATTTTTGTTGTTCTGGGGAGGAAATGCGTTGTTCCAAAAGATAATTGAGGTTTTGATGGTCTGTTTTAATTTGGAAATGTTGCCCCAATAGATAAGGGCGCCACAGATCAACGACATGCAGAATAGCCAACATTTCCTTTTCATAGATGGATTTGCCCAGATTTATATCAGATAGTTGCTTGCTGGTAAAGGCCAAAGGTCGACCCTATTGCATAAGGACAACACCAATTCCTTTCCCTGAGGCATCACATTCCAACAAAAAGGTATTTGTGAAATCGGGAAGGGAAAGGACTAGAGTGGTGCACATGACCATCTTCAAGGTTTGAAAATATTGAGCAGTGGCTGGAGTCCAAGTGAAAGAGTTATTTTTTAGGAGAGCAGTGACAGGTCCTGCAATCTTCCCATAATTCTTAACAAACTTGCGATAATACCCTTTTAAGCCCATAAATCCACACAATCTCTTAAGAGTCTTTGGGTGAGGCCAGTCTTCCATAGCTTCAATCTTTTTAGGATCCACCCTGAGGCCATCCTTGCCTCACAGATGACCCAATTATTCTACTTCTGAGGCACCAAAAGCACATTTAGACTGTTTCAGGAAAAGTTGGTGTTGAGAGAGTAGATGGAGAATGTTGGGCTTGTGATTTAATACATTTTATTGCAGATTCTTGGCTTCTTTCATGATTGAGTTTCTAAGATTTTCATACTTATGAAGTCTTCTTCTTATGGATTCTTGCAAAACCTTGCTCATATGCTTTGGCATTCTTTTGATATCATTGCAACACTATTACAAGAAAATGCATCCATTTTTCTATCACTACTACCTTCAAACATCAAGCACTTCCGATCGTTTGTGCAAGCTATTAAACAGAGGTGTTCCAAATCTCTATGTTATTAATGGTATCTCTCATTGTAACAATGGAATGGTAGTTTATAGAAATCGAGATAATGATGAAGGATCATTTGACCAAGTTCATATACTTTTCGTGAGGAGCCTAAATGGACAAATAGAATGTCACTGAAATGACATATTGTGCATACCAATCTGTGCATTGGTTAAGCTATTCATTTTCATGGGTTCTGGATGTGGCCATCAAGTGTTTAAATGCTGAGCACCATTCCTGGGACATTTGTCAGTCATTACTACCATACTATTGTGTGGATGTGTTGTGTTCTTTTATAGGTGAAACCATAAACTTCCTTGAAGACTGCCACATTGCCTCTTGTTTAAAAGATCTCCAAGAGAATTATCAACGCCATGTGTTTACTGACATGCAAAGAAAGTGAACAAGTCAATATCCAAGGCAATCCACCTAGCTCTATTCTTCTATGAATTGGTCAAATTCTCCTCAAATGGAAATGGTCGACAACCCATTCACGTTAAACTATCTTCTCAGCTCCTTCCGTTTTGATCTTTTCCAGGTGTTTCTTTTACATTCTAAGAATAAATGTATTTCCTTATCTCATGACACTTTGTGTCATGAGATTAAGGAGTTCATAAGAATCGGTTGCATAATGTTGTTATCCATTTGTAAATGCAACCATATCACAAATGGTATCACCTATCTTAAGGGGTGCAGAAGCATTCGGTTGCACATGTAATCTATGCAATGCTTATCAAGAGGCACAGGGTAAGGAACCAAAACAGAATTGTAACTGATCCAAAACTCTATATAAGAGCTGCTATGCTCGATAGAGGGGGACATAAATTAGATGGAAGGAATTTGTGAATAAATATGGGGGATATTATGTAGAGATAGAATGTAGAACATAAATAGATAGTAGAACAGAGATAGAATAGACATAAGGAGATAAGTGATTTTCCAGCATTGTATTGTTCTTGTTTATTGAAGTAATAGAGTTGATTAATTTCTGTCTTTTATCATTCATAGGATTTGATGCGATTTGTTTAAAGAAACTAATTGATCGATGAAGAAGGCAGGGCCCCCTTTTCCTGAGACGGGTTATGAGCATCATAATCAGATTTCAATTGCATCGATGAATTTGAAGTTTCAAAATGTAGTAGACTTTGATTAGTGTATTAGTATTTAGTAGAATTTGAGTGAATTTCCAGTTATTGAGTTAGAGTGTAATTACAGTTTTTAGTTTCGATTTGTCCATTGGCTTCAATTTTTACTTTCGAGCTTGAGATCCAGTTTGGGTATTTCATAAATTAGGAAAGCTTCATTACATTATTACATTTCAATAGAGGATGCAGATATGTTAGAAGTTGATAAGTGATTGTGGAGTGATAAGTCGTAGAGTTAAAGTGTTTCCTGTCATCAGTTTCTCAGTAGATTATTTATATGCTTAAAACACGTTTTGTGAGCTAGTACAGAATCAGTGCAGGATCAGTGAAGAACGAGTGCAGAACAGGGAAGATTAGTATAGTTTCTTTCAATAGTTTCTTTTGAAGTAGATTGACATTCTTGAAACTCTCTCTTCAACCCTACACATACAGCGCTGGTTCCTCTAAGTCTACCTCCCCGCATTGACAATTAAATGTTGATTTACATGGTATATCTTTAGCTCAACAGAGAACACGATCCACATGAGCAAGATGACCTATCCAAGTTTTGATATAGATGAGGATATCATCAAAGAAAACTAAGACAAAATGGTGGAGAAAAGGACGGAAGACATGATTCATGAGACTTTGAAAGGTGGAGGGGGAATTACACAAGCCAAAGGGCATGACCAAAAACTCATAGTGGCGCTCATGAGTTCTAAAGGCAGTCTTGGGAATGTCTGACTCTTTCATACGTATCTAGTGGTAGCCCGAATGAAGATCCAGTTTAGTGAATAATTGGGCACCACTCAATTCATCCAGGAGGTCATCAATGACAAGAATGGGGAATTTGTCTTTGATGGTAAGTTTGTTGAGGGAACGAAAGTCATGACACATTCACCAAGAAACTTATTTCTTCAGGACCATGACCACAGGAGAAGAGTAGAGGCTTGTACTACAGTGGATAATTCCTGCATTAAGGAGTTCCTGGACCATTTTCTCAATTTCATTATTTTTGGAAAAGGGGTGATGATACAGATGGATATTGGGAGGAAGGCTTCCAGGTACAAGGGGAATGGAATTATCATGAACACCATGGGAAGGAGGGAGTCCTTGGTGGGTGGAAAAGACCAAATGATGTTTAGAAAGGATGGCTTGGAGGTCTTACAGGACCGAGGGTGTCTATGTTGCTTGTATGGCATGGAGTTGGGCGATAACACCAAAATGACCTTTTTTTAGAATCTTTTCCATGTGATGGGAACTAATGATCTCAAGTGAAGCGACGTTGATGCCTTGAAACTTATATTGGTGGCCCTCCTGGTCAAATTGCATGGTTAAGTCTTTAAAATCCATAAGAATGGGACCCAAAGTCCTTATCCAATCTACACCCAACATAATTTCACAACCTCCCATGTCGATAGAAAACATATGGGATTTCAGGTGGTAGTCACCAATTTGGAGACACACATTTTCACAATTCTCTCCACATTTCATGGAGCCACCATTGGCAATCATGATTTGGAAATTATTGACAACATGGATGTAGCAATGAGTTTCTTGGGCAATGTAGCAATGAATAAACTTATGGGTGCTACCACTATCAACCAAAATGATGACCTTCCAATGCTTGATGCAACCGATTATCTTGAGGGTTTGGGGAGCGGAGAAGCCAGTGAGAGAATTGAGGGAAATGACCAGTTCTACTTCGGGAGGGTCTAAGGGAGGGGTTATGTCAATGGATTTAGGTGACTTAGACACAAGGGGAGTTTCTACATCCTCTTCCGAAATATCCTCCGAGATGGCCATAAAAATCTTTTGTTCTTTACACTTGTGGCCCGGGAAATATTTTTCATCACAGTTATAACAAAGGCCTTTGAGTTGGTGTTCAACCATTTAAGCCCTGGTCAATTTTTGGATCTTTAGTGGAGCAGAGGGAGTAGTGGGATTTACTAGTTTAGGGAAAGGAATAAAGTAGGGTTTTTTATTTTGAGAAGATACAACCTGTCGTGCTTCTTTATCTCTTTTAGTAGCCTCCACTCAACTCTAAGGCCGAGCCATGAGGACATGTGCCTGAATCTCATCCTTGAGGCCGTTGATAAAACTCTCTCAGAAAAAGGCATCAGACATGCCCTATGTTCTAAAATCTAGGCGCTCAAAGGCATCTATAAAGTCTTCCACTATTCCTAATTGCTTCAACTTTGTCAAACGGACCAAATGGTTGGTGTCAGTGTCAAAGCGCTCATAAAGCTCTGCCACAAAGTGTGTCCAAGCAATATACCCTTGACGAGAAGTTTTTCTCCATTGCCACCATTGCCAACATTCTTGATCTAGATGGGGAATACCATACTAGAGTTTGGCCAAGGCATCTGTAATGTCATATAAAGAGAAATAATGTTCCATTTGTGTTACCCAACCAGTGGGGTCTGAGCCATCAAATTTGGTCACATCCACCCGTGGAAGGCGTAGGTAACGTTGAAAGTGATGGTTTTGAAAGTTATGGGAATGAGGGGAATGGTCACCTTCAATATGTAGAGGTGAGGAAGAGGAGGGGTTATCTGTAGGGATATGCAGTTTGGTGCAGAGTGCTGAAAAGACCGATTCAAGTTGGGCGGTGAAGTCTTATTGGATTTCCTCCCTTGAGGACTGCATTGTTGTATTGATGGCGAAAACATTTTCACTAAGTTGTTTCACTTCTTGTTGGGTCTCGATGAGACCAGATTGCAAGGTGTTGAAGTGAGCTTCCAAGTCTTGGCTATAGGTATGGGCCATGAGGATGGGGGAATTGAAAAGGGGTGGGCGGGGTAAAAAATTTTACCGCAAAATGGTATGGATGAATGTGATAAAGGAGAAGAGAGGAATCCAATGGAATAGGTCTCAAATAATGGTGANGCGGAGTTAGACTTCGGTCTGAAGAATACTGTAGAGAGGAAATGCTCGAATGCTTAACCAGAAAGAAATGTGTATTTAATTAGAAACCCAAACATAGTTGTGTGGCAATATATCTTGTTTGTTTTAATTTGTTTATGTTTCTTTCCCCAGGGGTTAGGTATTCAAGGGTTCTACAGACAAGGGTTTGCCCTGTGCTATAGCTCTCTGATATACGTGCAGGGTCCAACAGTAGTAATCAACCCAATATATCAGGGCACTAACTAAGGAGGATAGACCGTACTCTTAGCCGTACTACCTGACTACCTAGGTACTAGAGAGTATCTTCTCAAGTGTTGTTCTCGGTGACACTATAGCAGTCAGGCGGCTGATCAGTTTATCTAAAGAGGGTTTTTAGGTAATCTAGGCCGATCTATACATAGGTGCTTTCTGATGCACTACCACTCGAAGGGGTACCAACAGGGGTTGCAAGGGTGGCCAACAGATGTGCACTTAAGTACCACTTGTATTTCCTGCATGTATGAATCCCTCAACCATGGGTTTTATGCACGTAACGACAGATCTCTGTGGCTTAAAGACGTCGGAATACGTCTCTACCCTGAAAAAGAATTTAAACCACACTTTCTGCCGAGTAAAGTTCTCTGGTACCACTTGTAATATACCAGATATAAAATGTATGCAGAACATAAATAAAATGCTAGTAATAGCAGAATAACAACAATATAACCAGAACATTCACCACAATAACACTAAAATGATATGAGAATAATAACATAAATAACACTTTGAATTTGAAAGCAATGTTCACGAGCCTCTTCGAGGGGGAAACCTCTAGTTGAGAAGATCTCTATTACAATAATATCCAAGTTAGGGTTCTCATACCCTTGACTCCTATTTATACTAAAAAGAAGCATCTAGAGGAAGATCCTTCTAGAAGCAGAATCTTCTATTAGGTCTTCTTACATCCACCTTATTCTATTTTATTGAAAGGCCTTATTAATATTGACCTTTGTTACATCTGAATATATTGTTCTACCTATGTGCCGGTTAGGACCCTAACAACTTGAGGGACATCTATTTGTATGGTTGTAGTCTTAAAAACACCCAATCCCCTACCTCAAAACTTCTTTCTGTGCCATGATCAGGTTGTCCTTTAAGATTTGGAGAACTTGTTGTTGATGCTCGATGTGATCTTCCACTGCTTGAACCTTAGATTTTTCTTTTAGAGAAGAAGTGATGGAAGGAGGGTGGTATCCATAGAGTGCCATAAATGGTGTCATTTTTGTTGCAGTATGAAACAAAGTGTTATACCACCATTTTGCCAAGGGTAACCATTTGAACCATTGTGTTTGTTTATCAGAGACAAAGAAACAAAGGTAGCCTTCCAGAAATTTGTTCATTATCTTGGTCTATCCATCAGATTGAGGATGATAGGATGAGCTATGAGACAATTGAGTACCCACACAAGAAAATAATTATTTCCAAAAATTTCCAGTGAAGATGGGATCTCTGTCACTTACAATAATCTTTGGGCTGCCATGTAGCTTTTGAACTGTCTCCATGAATGCGGTGGCAACTGTACTAGCTTTGAAGGGATGAAAGAGTGAACAAAAGTGTGTGTACTTGGTCAGTCTATCAACAATCACCATGATGAAACTCTTTCCTTCAGACATCGGTAACCCTATGATTAAATCCATGGAAACCTCCTCCCAGCGCTGACTTGGGATGGATAATGGTTGTAAAAGACCTGGGGTCTTAATTGTTTCCACCTTATTTTGTTGGAAAACCAAAAATTCTTCCACAAACCTTTGAACATCAGTTTTAAGGCCATCCCAAAAAAAATCCTTCTTGACTCT
>ML781822.1:610364-643020 GCA_009831015.1 Picea engelmannii
TCTAGTAGCCATAGCCATATTTTTACTTTCAACATTTCATGCCACCTTAAATGCATTCTCCAATGATTTGGGTTCCCAAAGGAGAACCTCATGTTGAATGTTATCCTTTAAAGTTCCTATGAATACATCAATCAAGTGCTCATATAGAATATTTGTTACCTTTATATTCAATCTTTGGAAGTTCTCAAAGTGCTCTGTAACTAAACCCTTTTTCTTGAGATTTTTCAATTGGCTAAAGAAGGTATTTCTCCTTGTATCCTCATAGTGTGCTATCATTTATTCCATGAAAATTGTCCAAGTGACAAGTTATTTGCGAGAACAAATCCATCAATACTATACAAATTGATTTGGTTCTAAATATAAAGAAGCAATTCATACCTTTTGTGTATGTGGCACATTATGTAGATCAAAGAATTGCTCCATCTGAAGTATCCATGTGATTGGGTCCTTGCCATCAAAATTCCTCATAATGATCTTAGGAATGTGGTTGGTCTTCAAACCAAAGTTGGAATTTCTCCATTTTTGATTCACCTTCCTTGTGTCCTCATCATGAATTTCATGGGATACATTTTCACTTTCAGGTGTCCTCTCTATTCTAAATTTTTTCAATCCTTCCATGATCTTCCCTTTTAAACCCTCCATCATCTCTTGTAGTTCATCTTTTATTAATGTCTACTTTTGTAAATAATTGATGTCCCTACACATTTCTTCACCTTCATCAAGAGTCCATGTAGGATTATCTGGAGGCTTATTTGGTGTATAAGTTCCCTTTTTGGGTAGCATGTTGGCCAAGTATCACGTTTGAACCTTGATTTTGAGGTGGTTTTGCTAGAAAATATTTCTTCTGTTGTATCTCCAACATTTCATCCCTTCTGGGTATGAAACTTTATTTTTTGTCTTTCTCTGATATTTCTTCTTTTCAATTCCACAGGTATGATCAAAATTGGATGTGCCAAGTGGAATTTATGGTAACTTCCCCACAACTTGCTGATTTTTGGCCTTTCCTGGAGATGTCACTGTTATAGCATGCCCGCACAAAATAATTGATATAAAATTATAAAACTTGTACCAGAAATACTAAAAACTATCCAATATTTAATGCATCCAGTCTCACTCAATTTGGATACTCTAGGAAGAAGTTATGATTGTTTTACCTGGAACACCTTCTTGAGACTAGTCAATAGGACTAGTCAGATACCCTATCTTCCACAGGGTGTATCTACAAATGTAATACGCCCCATATGCTGAACGTTTTACCACATATACCTTACTAATTTATGTGAATACCCTCTAGAGTTCATGGTTTGAAACATTACAGAAAACATGTTATAGCAAAAATTATGCAATGATTCAGTTCAGGATGATTCCAGAACCCTATCTTGCATAGGTTGTCTCTCCGAAATTATAAGGCCTCGGGAGCTGAGATTTTAACCCAATGTACCTTGATCAGTCTACTAAATAACCTCCAAGAATTTCCTTCTGAAATGTTGTAGAAAAAAAGTTATAGCGAAAATTCCAAGGTGTCTCAGATGTAGCAGCAAAACCCCAAGACCTTGAGCTCTGATACCATATGTTAAGAACCAAATATCAATATAGCATAGAAAAACCTTAGAATAAGTACTCAACGCCTTGAAAAAGAGAGAAATTCATATAATGATCCTCTTCGAGGGGGAAACCTCCTTATGCCCACATAAATGTACAATTCCAAGATGATTCCAAATGAAAATGTCTCCTTTGTATATATATAGGAGACTAGGAGGTATAATTACAACTAATGGAATAAATCCGACATAAATAAAATAAAATTACTAATGTAATATGCCCCAATTAAGGGGTAATGAGACAATATTAGGATTTAACATACTCCTTTGATAGGGTACTGATAATCGTCTCCAAGAGTAACTTTCTGGGGAAAGTTATTTTATGTAAGGAAAGAGAGAATGTCTCTTTGACCTGTTATGTGATTGGAAGCACCACTGTCTATGAGCCAAGTTTCCTCACTATGTGACACTGATCCTGAGAGGGAAGATATTAAGACATAGTCTTCAATCTTTTCTTTTATCATCTTTGTGGGTGGCTCTTTATCTTCAATTGTGTGGGCATGGTACCTTTTGTTTCTCTTCTTGTATTCTTCTCTTCTAGTTGGACAATTCTTAGCAATATGTCCCATCTTGTCATAATGGTAACATTGGTAGGATGAGAAATGTTTTTCTCTTCTTTGACCTTTCTGAAACTTCTGGAATCTCCTTGGAGGGTGAGATTCTTTATGTATGAATTTGTTTCGGGGGTGAGACTGCCTATGTTGATGATTTTTTTTTTCTGGAAGTAAGACATCTTCCGTCCTCCTTTAGTATGAGCAGTTAGGGATTGATATTCATCTATTGATAGTATTGCTTCTCTGTTAGCTACTCTTTCTTCTTCTTGAATACATTCTTCCCAAAGACTGTCAAAGTGTAGTTTCTCCTTTCTGGCACAAATAGTTTGGATGAATGCATCCCAAGGTATTGTGAGACCATTAAGGGTTGTCATTATGAGTTCATATTCATCTAGAGTATCATCAATTTCTTCTAGTTGTTCCATGAATTGTGATATTCTAGAGAAATACTCTTGAATTGTTTCTCCTTTCTGCATCCTTGTATTTTTGAGTTGAGTTCTTAGATTTATCTTTTGATTGATGTTATTTCCTTCATACACCTTGGTTAGGGAATCAAACATTTCTTTTGGAGTCTTCTTTGAAGCCAGTTGAGGAATCAAGTGATCTTTAATAGAATTCACAATGATTCTTTTGGCCCTAACTATGTCCTTTTGGTGTTTTGCTTTAGCTGCAACACCAGTAGGTTCTAGTACATCTTCTTTAATGAATATTACTAGGTCATTCTCTTCAATAATGAGTGAAATCCTATACGTCTAGGCGCGAAAGGTTTCCACACCTTATAGTGCTTGCAAACATCTTTACCTGGAGCTAGGAAAATGACCAAAAATTGAAAATGCTCAAAATTTAATTTTGAACTTACCAGGAGGTGCGCTTGGCTGAGGTGAGTAGCCTGGTGCAGTTAGATTTCATAAAATCCAAATTTTACCCTTTCAAACTTGACCAGTGGAATTATGGACTGGTACTTCTAGTATTGGTTCTGGTTTCCTAGTTTTTTGGTACTTCTGGTTTTCTAGTACTAGTGAAAACTAGGGTTTCACTTTCTGGGAGTTCTATCCACTGAAAAAGTGCGTTGAGGCTGCCAAAAAGTTTTCTAGGCTAGGGCACACTTCATTGATGAACTTTAGGATGAAATTCCTCTTCAATAGAAACCCTAATTTTCTTGTATGACAAGAGTGACATTTTTTCTTATCTAGTGAAAGATGCTCTCTTCATCTTAGCTCTGATACCATGTTAAGGTTTAAGAGATTATTAGGTTTCTTTTCAATTTACTAGATAACTGTTAAGCCCTAAATAGTGGAAAATTACCCCTTAATTGGGGCATATTACATTAGTAATGTTATTTTATTTATTTCAACTTGGGTCCATTAGTTGTAATTGTATCTCCTAGTCTCCTATATATACCAACAATACATTTTCATTTGGAATCATCTTGTATTTGGACATTTATGTGGTGTATAAGGAGGTTTCCCCCTTGAAGAGGCTTATTATCTAAATTTATCTCCTTTTCAAGGCATTGAGTATTTATTCTGAGGTTTTTCTATGCTATATTGATATTTGGTTCTTAACATATGTTTTCATAGCTCAAGGTCTTGGGGTTTCGCTGCTACATCTGAGACACCTTGGAATTTTCATTGTAACATTTTTTATATGACTTTTCAGAAGGAACCCCTTGGAGGATATTTAGTAGATAGATCAAAGTACATTGGATTCAAATTTCATCTCCATAGGCCTTATAATTGCAGAGATATAGCATGTGTAAGATAGGGTTATCGAATCATCCTGAATTGAGTCATCGCGGAATTTTCGCTATAAATTTTTTTCTGTAACATTTCAAACTTTGAAAACCACAATATATTCACATAAATTATTAGAGTATTTGTGATAAAACATTCAACATTTGGGCCATCTTAGATTTGTAGATACACCATGTGGAATATAGGGTATCTAACTAGTCTTATTGACTAGTATCAAGAAGGTGTTTCAGGTAAAACAATCATAAATTATTCCTCGAGTATCCAAATTGAGTGAGACCAACTGCATTGGATAGCGACCAGTTTGTAGTAGTTTTGGTACAATTTTCAGAATTTTATAGCAATTATTTTGTGTGGGGCACGCTATACAAGTGAGATCTCATGGAAAGGCCAAAATTAAGCAAACTGTGG
Organism: Picea engelmannii; assembly: GCA_009831015.1. NCBI lineage: Eukaryota > Viridiplantae > Streptophyta > Pinopsida > Pinales > Pinaceae > Picea > Picea engelmannii. The sequence continues at coordinate 614,682 of ML781822.1, forward strand.
GGAAGTTACCATAAATTCCAATTGGCACATCCAATTTTGATCATACCTATGGCATTGTAGAGAAGAAATATTAGAGCACTAAAAAAAATAAATTTTCATACCTAGAAGGGCCGAAATTTTGGAGATACAATAGAATAAATATTGTCTAGAAGAACAACCTCAAAATCAAGGTTTAAAAGTGATACTTGGCCAACATGCCACTAAAAAAGGGAAATTGTGTTGATGATTGCAACTATGTGAGACATTCTCCATCTTACAAACTTGTGAGATGTGGATCATTACAACTATGTGAGTCTTTCTCCAACTTACAAATCTGAGAGAAAGCCCCTAAGAAGGGTACGTGGTTCCTACCTGAGACAAAGTTGGAATGTAGAGATGACCTCCTCCATTCATAGAGTTGAGAATAACTCTATATGATTATCCAGTGGGAAAGGAGATCTTATGATTTAGGCATGCCTATGGCTGAGCACAAGGTGAACGTGTGAAATCCCAATGTGATGAGTGCATCGTCATGTGCACATAAGTGAAGATGATGTATTAGCCTCCTCTGAGAAGCAGAGTTTATGAGAAACTCCAGATGATTCTCCCATGTGAGGCAGTGTGAAAGAAGATATGTAGAGTGGAGGTGCCTGTGGACGATCACAGGTGAACGTTTGAAGATCTGGGTCTTCTCTGTAATGCAGTGAACCAGAGATATGGACATCCCTATGGATGTGCCCCTAGTGGATGAGGATTAGTGGGTGTATCAGATCCATTTCTATATTGTTCAAGAGTCAGACCTGACTATAACCCTAATTGTAATGTAAAGGGTATAGGTCGGCCCCACCTTAATGTGATTAGTAATAAATGTAAAAGATAATTAATATGGTTAATATTAATTATATTATAATCTAGTGAGGTTGGCCTTGTTGTTCCAATAAACACTTCTGATAGGTTCAATTTATTATAAGTAAAGGTAGATTCTCCATTGTGGAATCATATCTTTCAAGTGAGTTTGGAAATTTCAGCAAGTACACCTATTTGGGAAAAGTATGCACCTCTCTTGGGCACTAGTCTTCTAGTGTTTGAGCACCCTCTTGTGTGCTAGGTATTTCTTAGTGGTGTAGGTCTTTCTCTTGAAGAATATAGCAAAGGATTTGGCTGGGTTTTCTTCCCTTGTTGAGAAGGTCTTCCCAGGAAACTTCTTGTGTTCTTGTGCATGGTGCTTCTTCTTGCGATCTTGGTTGCTGCAACATAAATGGTTATGGTTAAATGCTAAAATGGAATGAACCTCATGCTTAACCTTTCTTAATGAAAAATGAACATGGTATCAAAGCATAGGTCTTGAAAGAACACATTGCATAAGCATATACCAAGTCTCCTCTCTCTCTTTTGCAAAACCGTACGACCCTCCTAGGGTTTCTAGAAATTTCGTACGACCTACCTCGTTGAGGAGTTTCAACACTTGTCACTTGGATGTTGGGGTAAAAAGTGCATAGAAGTGTACAAACTACTTCAGTGCACCTGCAACAATCTTCAATTTGCATTTCTGAGCATTTTGACTTTTTGGCACTACGGTGTCTAGGGTTTCACTAATTTTTGTAGAAATTTCAGAATTAGGGTTTCTACAACTCATTGAAGGAGCTCTTCAGCTCACCAGTGTTCTCCTACATTTCAAAGGCTTATTGTTGGTATTCATAAGTCCAATAAAACCTAAAATTGATAGCCTAGCCTAGCCGTTAGGTTTTCTATTGTAGTTGGCAAGCATTTGAAGAAACCGATCAAATGAAGAACAGAGCCTTAGTAGAAGATAGGCTTGATGGAGCAGGAAAATTCATCTCCTAGAAGTCAAGGCTTCAGGTCACCCTTGAATAAGATGACCTCTTGGATGTGGTAATTAAAACCTTATCAGATACAACTACGTATATAGAGAAGAAGATAAGAAAAGAAGATGTCAAAGTAAGAAAATTAATCATCTACTCAGTAAGAGATAATATCTTACCTCGTATTACCAACTTGAAGACAACTTATGATATGTATGAATCATTAAAAGAAATTTTTGAAAGTGAAAACACCCTCAGAGCTCTTACCTTAAAGAGCCAACTTCAAAGTACTAAGATGAAGAAAGGTGACACGATTTCCATTTTCTTTATGAAGATATCAGAGATTAAAGAACACCTAGAGACCATTGGAGAAATCATGTGCGATAGAGAACTTTTCTTAACCACTCTTAACAACCTTCCAAAAATGTGGGAGCCTTTTCTTCAAAGTATCAGTGGAAGAGAAGCTATACCAACTTTTGATTGTCTATGGATAGATTGTACTCAAGAAGAGCTTAGACTTAGAAATAAAGGAGTAGAAGATTCCTTAGAAGAAAATCATGCTCTTTCACTTCCTGCAAATAAAGGAGGAAAATTCAAAAGAAGTTTCAGGAAAACTTTTAAAAATGAAAAGTCCTCATCAAATCCAGGTTATCAAAGAAGAGATGTTTCAGAAATTTAGTGCTTCATATGTGAAAAGTATGGAAAATATGCAAGAAACTGTCCAACCGAGAGGAAGGGAAGACAATATGCTTCCATCGCTGACATTGATCCATATCCACCTCAAAAGAATGAACATAAGAGAGAGGAGAAGTAATTCCTCTAAATACATGACTACAAACTAGGTAAATCAATTGATCTCTAATTTTATAATTGATTTCATTTTTTCAAATAAATGAAGGATAGTATTCCTAGTATGGGAGATCTCAAAGAATTGGACCATTATCCCTGGTATGGGAGTCCAAACCATATTTAATTTGTTCATTATGCGAGAAAAAGAAGAAACGTTGTCCTTGAAGAAGAGATAGCCTTTCAAATATCTAGATAATCTCATATGGATATTGACAGTAAGAAAATACCTTCTCCCCCTTCAACATTTCAGAGGGAGACATACTTTATTCTAGTTTATCCAGTTGTTCCAGTTGATATATTTAGAGATATTGCAGTAGGGCATAAAAGGCCTACCTAGGCTCACTCTACAAGAGGCAAAGAAACATACAAGCCTCTCAAGGCACATCTTGAGAAAGAAAAAGAGATTCTCAAGCTATCCTTCACTCACGAGCCACTTCATTGATGCTGAGCTTCCTTGTCTTAGAGAATCAACAAGAGAACATGTATGGAAAGATACCATAACAAAATAATACCTGAATATCTTAAAGAATTATGTATAAAATATTATTCAGGGACCAATAGGAAAGTCTGTGGTAACTTCCAAGTGGATCTATAATATCAAGCATGCAGTTGATGAAAGTGTTGAGAAATAAAAATCAAGATATGTAGCCAGAGTATTCTCACAATCAGAGGGAGATGACTATGATGAGACATTTGATCCAGCGGCCCGATACACTTCCATCCATACTATCATCCATGAGGTGGAAAATATATCAGATGGATGTAAAGACAACCTTTCTAAATGGTGAGATTGAGGAAGAAGTTTACTTCAAGCAGCTAGAAGGATTCATGACATACGATGAGAAATCATGTGTATAGGTTGAAGAAAGTATTGTATAAACTAAAGCAAGCACCTAGTGTTGGGTATGAGAATATGGATGGATTCCTGATGATTTTGGATTTCAACAAGAGTGCTGCTGATCCAAACCTATATTATCATATTGTTCGTAAAGAGTGCCTGATATTGGTATTGTATGTGGATGATTTATTCCTTATCGGTTCAGAAAGACTTATTGTTAAATGAAAGTGAGAATTGAATTCTATTTTCGAGATGAAGGATATGGGAATGATGCACTACTTCTTGGGAGTAGAAGTATAGAAGAGAACTAATGAGATTTTCCTGAGTCAATATACAGTGGAAATATTCAAGATGATGGACTGTAAATCCATGCCTACACCAATGATGATGAACTTGAAGAAGATGAATGAAGCTTCTTATGATTCATATGAGATTGAACCACATGTGTACCGACAACTGATTGGATCATTGATGTATCTGGTTAACACCATACCTGATATATTCTATGAAGTGAATGTGCATAGCCAATTAATGATTCAACTGAGACATACTCACTAAATAACAACAAAACATGTATTGAGATATATACGAGGCACAATTGGACATGGCCTGAGATATGCCTCCAGTGTAAACTTGAGTTTGCAGGACATACCAATTCATATTGAGTAGGAAATACAGTGTACCGAAAGAGCACATCCGATTGTTGTTCTACCATGAATTGTTCCATGGCTTCCTAATGAAGCAGGAAACAAAACTCTTTGGCCTTGAGCACCTCAAAGGCAGAGTATATAGCATCGAGTGTGCAAATAAATATGGCTCCACAATCTTTTGACATATTTGCTTGACCATGAGATGGATCCTATGATGATAACCAAGATCCGTGTGTAAATATCCTTGAGAACCCAGTGTGTCTGGATGGATCGAAACATGATGAGATGAAACATCCTTATATCATAGATATGATGCAAAGGAAAAATCGTACACATGAAGTACCTTCCTACACATGATTAGATTGTAGAAATCTTCACCAAAATAAATTGGTGAAGAATGCCTTCCTAGTTGAGAGGGAGTGTTGATAACTCCAACGAAAACAAAGTTCTAAGTACATTTGTGTGAGACTTGGCATGATGAAGAATGCCTCCCTAGCTGAGAGGGAGTGTTGATGATTATAGCTATGTGAGACATTCTCTAGCTTACAAACCTGTGAGATGTGGATCATTGCATCTATGTGAGTCTTTCTCCAGCTTACAAACCTGACACAAAGACCCTAAGAAGGGTATGTGGTTCCTACCTGATACAGATATGGAACGTAGAAATGACCTCCTCCATTTAGAGAGTTGAGAAGAAATCCATAAGATTATCTAGTGGCAAAGGAGATCTATTGAGTTAGACGTGCATGTGACTGACCACAAGGTGAATGTGTGAAATCCCAAAGTGCTGGGTGCATTGTCATGTGAACATAAATGAAGATTATGTATTAGCCTCCTCTAAGAAATAGAGTTGACAAGAAACTCCAGATAATTCTCCTGTGTGAGGCAATGGGAAAGAAGATCTATAGAGTGGATGTGCCTGTGGACCATGGATGATTTTAGTGGCTAAATTTCTCTCATGGGATAATTTTCCATGTTTTTTCCCCAAAAAAGATTCACTATTCTAAAAATGATTCGCCTAAATTCTATAGGATAAAATTATTTTACCTTAAAAATCATCAAAATTTTACACAAACTATATACAATCCTTACAAATTTGAATATTTTTACAAAAATATTACCAAACAATTTATAGTTGGCATATGAAGGATTAGTAATATTTGCCAAGGTTTCTACATTTTAAAATAAATTTCCATCCTTAAAATCATCCCTGTTGTGGACGAGCACAGGTGAACGTGTGAAGATCTAGTTCATTTGTGTAATGCAGTGAGCTAGAGATAGATACATCCCTATGGATGTGCCCCTAGTGGATGAGAACTATTGGGTGTATCCGATCATTTTATATATTGTTCAAGAGTCAGACCTTCCTGTAACCCTAATTGTAATGTAAAGCGTACAGGTCGGCCCCACCTTAATGTGATTAGTAATAAATGTAAAAGATAATTAATCTGGTTAATATTAATTATATTATAAGCTAGTGAGGTCATCCCTGTTGTGCCAATAGACACTTATGTTGACAGGTTCAGTTTAGTATAAGTAAAGGTAAATTCTCCATTGTGGAATCATATCTTTCAAGTGATTTTGGAAATTTCAGCAAGTATACCTTCTTGGGAAAAGTGCACACCTCTCTTGGGCGCTAGTCTTATATGGTTTGAGAACCCTCTTGTGTGATAGGTATTTCTTGGTGGTGGAGGTTTTTTAGTTGAAGAATATAGCAAAGGATTTGGCTTGGTTTTTTTCCCTTGTTGAGAAGGGTTTCCCAGGGTACTTCTTGTGTTATTGTGAATGGTGCTTCTTCTTATGATCTTGGTTGGTGCAACATAAATGGTTATGGTTAAATTCTAAAATGGAATGAACTTCATGCTTAACCTTGCTTAATTAAAAATCAAAATTGGATACACCCTATGGAATATAGGGTATATGACTAGTTCTATTGACTAGTATCAAGAAGGTGTTCTAGGTAAAAAAATCATAAATAATTTCTCGAGTATCCAAATTGAGTGAGACTAGTTGCATTGGATAGTGGACACTTTGTAGTAGTTTTGGTACAATTTTCAAAATTGTATATCAATTGGTTTGTGTGGGGCACGCTATACAAGTGAGATCTCCTGGAAAGGCCAAAAATAAGAAAACTGTGGGGAAGTTACCATAAATTCCACTTTGTACATCAACTTTTGATCATACCTATGGCATTGCAGAGAAGAAATATCAGAGAACTAAAAAAATAAATTTTCATACCCAAAAGGGATGAAATTTTGGAGATACAACACAAGAAATATCGTCTAGCAGAACCACCTCAAAATCAAGGTTTAAAAGTGATACTTGACCAACATGCCACAAAAAAAGGGAAATCCTACACCAAATAATCCTCCAGACAGTCCTACCTCGACTCTTGATGAAGGTAAAGAAATGCGTTGAGACATAAATTATTTACAAAAGAAGACAGTGACAAAAGATGAGCTATAAGGGATGATATAGGGTTTAAAAAGGGAGATCATGGAAGGATTGAAAAAATTCCTAATAGAGAGGACACCTGAGAGTGAAAATGTATCCCATGAAATTCATGATGAGGACACAAGGAATATGAATCAATAATGGATAAACTCCAACTTTGGGTTGAAAACCAATCACGTTCCTAAGATCGATATGAGGAAGTTTGATGCCAATGAGCCAATCAAATGGATACTTCAGATGGAGCAATTATTTGATCTACATGATGTGCCACATACACAAAAGGTACAAATTGCTTCTTTATATTTAGAACCCAATCAATTTTTGTGGTATGAATGGATTTGTTCTCACAAATCACTTGTCACTTGGACAATTTTCACAGAAGAAATGATAACACACTATGGGGATACAAGGAGAAATACCTTCTTTAGCCAATTGATAAATCTCAAGAAAAAGGGTTCGATTATAAAGCACATTGAGAACTTCCAAAGGTTGAATATAAAGGTAATAAATATTCCAGATGATCACTTGATTGATGTATTCATAGGAACTTTAAAGGATAACATTCAACATGAGGTTCGCCTTTGGGAACCCAAATCATTGGAGAATGCATTTAGGGTTGCAAGAAATGTTGAAAGTAAAAATATGGCTATGGCTACTAGAAGGGCCACTCCTAACATCTATCGAGAGAATAATTCTCCTTCTTCTAAAATACCTCAACCTACAAGGTTGGCACCTCAACAATTGGAGGAAAGAAAAGAAAAAGGTTTATGCTTTAATTGTGATAGCAAGTACAGTAAGGGACATAAGTGTGGTGAGAAGAAATTATTGTACATAGATTGTGAAGAGGAAGAAGAACAAAAACAAGAACAAGAACCATCTCAAGATGAAAAAGTAGAAGTGATTTATTCTGAAGAGTTGACTCCCACGATATCGTGTAATGCATTGGTTGGAATTAACACTCCTCATACCCTCAAGATCGAAGGATATATCAAAAAAAAGAAGTTAATAGTCCTAATTGATTCTAGCAGTACTCATAATTTCATCCACTGTAAATTATCCAAAGCTCTCGATTTCTTTGTATATCCAATGCCAGAGTTTGAAGTAATGATTGCAGATGGAGGAACTATCAATTGCTTAGGAAAATGCAATAAGATCAATCTTACTATGGGGAAATATGTAATGAATAGTCCAATTATTTCTATACAAATGGTTGGTGTTGATGTCGTATTAGGAATCCAATGGTTACAATCATTAGGAACAATGGATTTTAATTTTCAAGAACCTTTCATTGGAAGGAAAATAAATTGAGTTAAGAGGTATCACAGGGAAACCTAGTAAGGTGATAAGCTCTAATGACATGGAAAAATTATTGAAAAAGGGGCATCAAGGTGTAATTGCACAACTATGGTCAGTATATGTTCAAGCATCTAAGCCATCTATTCCCCTATATCTCCAAGGTATCATTGATAAGCATTCCAAAGTATTTGAAGATATTCCCTAAGGTCTTCCACCCACTCGAAATCATGATCATGTTATTCACCTAACTCCTGGGAATTTTCCTCCTAACATCAGGCTGTATAGATACCCTTATGCCCAGAATATTGAAATTGAGCATATGGTTGATGAAATGTTAGAGGCTGGCATTATTAGACCTAGCCAAAGTTCTTACTCTGCATCAGTGGTAATGGTACTCAAGAAAGATGGCTCATGGCTTATGTTTCCATATTATAGAGAGCTCAACAAGATCACTATTAAAGATAAGTTTCCCATTCCCATCATTGATGACTTGTTAGATGAACTACATGGAGAAATCTATTTCACAAAGTTGGATCTCTATTCAGGTATCATCAGATTAGAATTAAGGAAGATGATATCCCAAAAACAACATTTTGAACTCATGAAGGCCATTATGAATTTTTGGTCATGCCTTTTGGCCTTACAAATGCACCTTCCACATTCCAACGATTGATGAATTCCATTTTCAAGCCCTTCCTTCGAAAATTTGTGTTTGTATTTTTTGATGATATACTAATCTATAGAAAGTCTTGGGAGGATCATGTGCAACATGTTGACAAGGTTCTACAACTACTAAAGGAGCACCAAATATATTCCAAACCATCCAAATGTTTCTTTCGGGTGAAGGAGGTAGAGTATTTGGATCATATTGTATCTCATGAAGGTGTCAAGGTAGACCCTAACAAGTTTAAGGCCATGATGGACTGGCCGATTCCCAAAACATTGAAGAATCTTAGAGGATTTTTGGGTTTTACAGGTTACTACAACAAGTTTGTTCGACACTATGGAAGAATAGTTGCACCTTTAATGTCACTAACTAAGAAGGATGCATTTTCATGGACTTCAGAGGAAAGTAACGATTTTGAACAACTTAAAGAGGTGATTTACAAATCTCCTGTCTTGACCACTCCAGACTTCGCAAAAACCTGTATTGTGGAATGTGATGCCTCGGGAAATGGAATTGGTGATGCCCTAATGCAAGAAGGAAGGCCCCTGGATTTTGAAATTCGACCACTCAAGGGAAAGGACTTACACAAACCCATTTATGAGAAGGAAATGATGGCAATACTACAGGCATTGAAGAAATGGCACCTGTACCTAATAGGTAGGCACTTGAAGGTAAAAAAATTATCATGATAGTCTTAAATACTTCTTGGAACAAAGACTATCTTCAGAAGAACAACAAAAATGGGTGACCAAGTTATTGGGTTATGATTTTGAAATCGTCTATAAAAAAGAGAAAAAAAATGTTGTTGCATATGCACTCTCAAGAAAGGATGAATATGTTGAGGCCTTTCTTTGTTCTATCTGGATCATCCAACCCGATTGGATAATAGAAGCAAGGGATGAATGGAAGAATGAAGAAAAAAGTGTGGACTCTCATTCAAAGGTTGCAGCAGGATTCCAATGCATCAGATACATTTACATGGAAAAATGATTCACTATGGTACAAAGATCACTTATATTTATGTAAGAAATCCCAACTCAAACAAAAGGTATTATTGGAATTGCACACCTCTCTGGTGGGAGGGAACTCGGGATTTTTGAAAACCTTCCATAGGATCAAGAAGGAATTTTTTTGGGATGGCCTTGAAACTAATGTTCAAAGGTTTGTGGCATAATGTTTTTTTTTCCAACAAAATAAGGTGGAAAAAATTAAGACCCTGGGTCTTTTACAACCATTAGCCATCCCAAGTCAATGTTGGGAGGAGGTTTCCATGGATTTCATCACAGGGTTACCGAAGTATGAATGAAAGAGTGTCATCATGGTGATTGTTAATAGAATGACCAAGTACAAACAATTTTGTGCACTCTCTCATCCCTTCAAATCCAATACAATTTCCAGTGCATTCATGGAGATAGTTCAAAATCTACATGGAAGCCCAAATATTATTGTTAGTGACATAGATCCCATATTCACTGGATATTTTTGGACAAAATTATTTTCTTGTTTGGGTACTCAATTGGCTCATAGCTCATCCTATCATCCTCAATCTGATCGAAAACCAATATAGTGAAGAAATGTTTGGAAGTCTACCTTTGTTTCTTTGTCTCTGATAAACAAACAAAATGGTTCAAATGGTTACCCTTGGCAAAATGGTGGTATAACACTTCCTTTCATAATGCAACAAAAATGACACCATTTATGGAACTCTATGGATACCACCCTCCTCCCATCACTTCTTCTCTAAAACAAAAATCTAAGGTTCAAGTAGTGGAAGATCACATTGAGAATCAACAACAAGTTCTCCAAATCTTAAAGGAAAACCTGACCATGGCATATAAATGCATGAAACAACATGCAGATCAACATCATAGTGAAAGAAGTTTTGAAGGATGGGATTGGATGTTTTTAAGACTACAACGATACAAACAGATGTCCATCAAAAAATCCAAGAAGTATAATAAATTATCACCAAAGTATTATGGCCCTTTTAAGGTGTTGCAAAAGATTGATACTATGGAATACACATTGGAGTTTCCTGCATCTTCACGAATACACCCATTTTTCCATTCTTCATGCTTAAAGAAGGTTGTAGGTGACAAGATCCCAGTTCAAACTATATTTCCAGAACTTGATGAGGAAGGAAAAATCATATTGGAGACTAAATCCATCACTGACATAGGAATTCTCCAACTGAGGAATAGATCCATTTCAGAGTATCTCATTAAATGGAGGAAACTACCAAATGAAGATTCCACTTGGGTAGATGAGTCTTTTATACAGAAGAATCCAAATTTACTCAATCATTTCATACAACACTTGTCTCAAGGGGAGGGGTATGTTAAGCCCTAAATAGTGGCACATTACCCCTTAATTGGAGAATATACATTAGTAATGTTATTTTATGTATGTCATCTTGGGTACACTCGTTGTAATTGTACCTCCTAATCTCCTATATATACCAAGGAGACAATTTCATTTGGAATCATCTTGTACTTGGACATTTATGTGGTGTATAAGGAGGTTTCTGCCTCGAAGAGGCTTATTATCTAAATTTCTCTCTTTTTCAAGGTGTTGAGTACTTATTCTGAGGTTTTTCTATGCTATATTGATATTTGGTTCTTAACAATAACCATAGCATACATAGTATCACTAAGAGAAACACAATCAAAATATACACAACATTTTTCCTGGGAAACCCTCATGGGGGAGAAAACCCAACAAAAAATTCCTTAATATATATAGCCAATAGAATGCCAAGACAATAAACCAAAACACTAGAGAATATCCAACACTGAGCAATGCACCTCTCTCTTCCTTCTTCTCCCAACTGCAAGTACCAAACTTGTGCATCGGATGAGCAAATGAGTGAGTGAGATAATGAGGCTTTGGCTTCCTTTATTCATACAAACTGGAAGGCATTGGAAAGGTGTCTCTTCACTGGGTAGGGACGACTTGTATTCTTAGTGGTTAAAACCACTTTAATTAGCTTGGGGACTGACTTCTTAATTTACACAATATATTTAGGGTTTGACCAATCCACAAAAGGGGATTGATCCAATGAATAATAACTCAATAATAAATAGAATACTCTTTGTAGTTACAATATTTTAACACTACCTCCCGATGTGCTCTGTATGTACAACAATAAACAAAAATGGGTATGCTTGCTTCATGCCATCCTCCATTTCCCATGTAGCTTCATCTAGACCAAAGTGTTTCCACTGCACCTTGACCTGTGCAATGGTTATGTTCCCAAGTGGGATTTATTTCCTGTCTATTATGCATTGTGGCTCTAGTAGGTATTCTCCCTCTGGTTCCACTTGAATCACAAAGCAATCAATTATCTGATTAGAATCATGTACATATTTCTTCAATAACGAAACATGGAAAACATTATTTGAGTTCGCTATGGGAGGAAGTGCTAGTCTATATGCTACAGGTCCCACTCTATCCAAAATTTCAAAGGGTACACAATACCGAGGTGCCATCTTGGCACAATATCCCATTCTCAATGAAATTTTTCTAGGCCTAACTCGGAGATACACATGATCCCCTGCTTTGAACTCTCTAGGAGTCCTTTTTCTGTCTGCATAGATTTTTTGTCTATCCTGGGCTATTTTTAGATTCTGTTTTATTTGACCTACTTGTTGTTCCATTTGTTTTAGCATATTTGACACCAGTGTAATTTTGTCTACTAGGTTATTCCAATTGGTTGCAATATTGCATTGTTTACCATAGAGGGCCTCAAAAGGTCTCATCTTAAATTACTCTTGATATCCATTGTTATAAGAAAACTCTACCAGTGGTAGGTAGTCTTTCCACTTCTTGGGATGATGCATCACATGCATCCTTAACATCCTATAACACTTGGTTTACCCTCTCTGTCTGCCATTAGTTCGAGGGTGATAGGATGTACTAAATAGAAATTTAGTTTCAAGACCAACAAACAAAGATATCCAAAAAATTGAAGTAAATTTTGTATCTCTGTCTGATATGATTTCCTTAGGCATGCCATGTAGACTTAATATCTCCGTCATGAAAATATTGACAATATTTATTTCCTTTCAAGTTGACTTGATAGGAATAAAGTGAGATTCCTTGAACAATTTCTCCACAACTACCATAATGGCATCATTCTTCTTGGTTGATTTAGGAAATCCTGTGATGAAATCCATAGAGATGGTTTCCCATTTCCATTCGGGAATTGGTAGGGGCTACAAAAACCCTATTGGATTTCGGTGCTCTTCCTTAACCTGCTGACATTCTAGACATTTATCTAAGTAATTATCTATGTCCTTTTTTAGTCTGGGCCAATAAAATAGTTTCTTAGTGGTTGTGATCATTTTTTGATAACCAGGATGACGAGTATATGGCATTTTATGTAGTTCATCCATTATGAACCTCTTCAAGTCACCACAATTTGGAATATACAACCTACTTTGTTAGCTAGCAGGTCATCATTCAACATTTTACATCCCTCATACTTCATCTCTGTGGGCTCTTTCTATAAGTATGATTTCACAGTATTGAAAATTGAATCTATTTCTTGTGAACTTTTGAATCTCTCATTGATGTCTCATTCACAGGTGCTTACAGTTGCCAAGTGAATCTCTTTCATACTTATACTAATGGAATCAACCACCCTATTTTATTTTCGTTTAATATGTTTGATTTCAAAATCAAACTCACTGAGGAGAGCCATCTGCCTAGCTTTTCTAGCATTGGGTTTTGGTTGATAAAACAAATATATCAACCCACTATGGTCTGTCATAAGCACAAAGTTTCTACCTAGGAGGTAATCCCTCCACATTTTTAAAGCATGCACTATGGAAACCAATTCCAAATCACGGGTCACATAATTGATTTCATGCTCATTCAATTTTCTGGATTCGTAGCAAATCACATGTCCTTCTTGCATAAGGAGTCCTCCTAGCCCTTCCTTGCAGGAATATGTACACACAAGTCCTTATTTGGGTTTTCAATCTTCATTACAGGTTCATTGGTTAGAAATTATTTCAGGTGTTGGAATCTCTCTTCACATTCTGATGTCCAAATGAATTTAAATCCTTTTTTCTGAAGGGAGGTGGTTGGGAAACCAATCTTGGAAAATCTCTTTATAAACCTTATATAGTATAATTCTAGGCCCATAAAGGATCTGATATCATCTACATATTTTGGCATAGTCCAATCCATAATGGATTTGATCTTGTTAGGATCAACTGCCACTCCTTCCTCATAAATAACATGGCCTAAGTAATAGACTTATTTTTGGAAAAAGACACACTTACTAAACTTAGCATAGAGCTGATGTTCTATTAACACTTGAATAACTAAATTGAGATGTTCTTCATGCTTTTCCCTACTCTTAGAATATATTAGGATATCATCAATGAAAACCAACACAAATATGTCCATGAACTTACTGAGTACATTATTAATTAAGAACATAAAAGTGATTGGTGCATTATTAATCCCAAATGGCACCACCACAAATTCATAGTGCCCATATATTGTCCTAAAGGTTGTTTTTTGGATGTCTTAATCCTTAATTCAGACTTGATGCTATCCATACCTCAAGTCAATCTTGGAGAAAATTGTAGCACCCCTCAATTGGTCAAGAAAGTCATCAATCCTTGGCAAGGGATACTTATTCTTAATGGTCATCTTATTGAGTTGTCTATAGTTTAAGCACAACCTGAGTGTGCCATCCTTCTTCTTCACAAATAAAGCTGGTGCTCCCCAAGGAGAAACACTAAGTCGAATGTAACATTTTTACAACATCTCCTTTAGCTGTAATTTGATATCAAATAGCTCTGGTGTACTCATTCTATAGGATTCTCTAGACATTCGCACCACTGCTGGTACAAGTTCTATTGAAAATTCAATATATCTTCTTGGAGGTAAACCTGGTACCATTTATGGAAACACATATTTATACTCTTTTAATATGGGATGGTCCTCTAGGATTGGTTTATTGTTCTCAATAGAGTTCAACACTTGTAATACATACAAAGGACATCCTTTTCTGCAATACTTCTTCACTTGAAGGGATGATATTTGTCTCATTGAGACAAGATTTTGAATTCCTTATAGGGTTAATTTTATCCCTTCTTCATATTCACACTCTAAATTTTTATTGTAATAGTCCAACTTGGTTTTATGGGAAGCCAACCAATCCATGCCAATCAGTAGTTCATAATATCCTAAAGGGAGCATGTTTAGGTTTTCTTGGCTGGGTAATCCATTCATAATGAATTGGCATGTTGGTATGAACTCTCATACCTTTCTTTTGGTTCCAGTGGTTATTTGTACCAGCCATGATTTAACATGTGTTACTTGCTGCAATTTACATTTCTCAATAGTTTGAGGGGAAACGTAACCCAGATTAGAACCAAGGTCAATTAAAATGGAAACTAGATGGTTGGCAATCATACCTCCCATATACACCACTGAAGCTTGGTGGCCATATTGTCTATTATCCAAGGCTTCATAAATTTGTGGCATGCTCCTAGCCACATCATTGACTGTGGTAGCCTCATGGATGTTGTATATCCTCCTAATGTCATGTTTCCTATGTGGGAAGTCCCTCAACAAATTCTCTTCTTCAAAACCCCAACATTTCAAGGGTTCTCTCCTTGTATTATCAGTCTTACTCGGGGCTGATCTAAAGAGTTTAGTACCATTCTAAGATGGAAAATTTTACTGATACACACTTTTAGTAGGAAGGCTCATTTTAGAACTTTTTCCATGATTCTTAAATATTTAGGATTTAAACCCCTTATTCTTGAATCCCAATTTACTTTTATTCTTCCAATTCTTATGAGGTTTTTTCTTATTTTTGAATTTCTCATAGAAATTCCTTGCCTTCTGAATAGTGTCTGCTAAAGTCTTTGGTTCATCAAACTCAATTCTATCCTGGAAGGACTAAGGAAGTCCACTAATTAATTGTTGCATCTTTACCTTCCCATCCTTTATGTAGGGAACATACTTCATCAACTCAAGAAGCTTGTTGATATATTCATCTATTGTGAGTTGTCCTAGCTTGAGTTCATAGAACTCCTTGGTCTTCCCATCATAGTATTTTTTAGACATATACTTCTTCTTGACGTATTTATGAAATTTTTTCCATGACAAGTACTTCTCATGGATTCCTTTCACATTCCTAAGGTACTCCCACCAAATGGAGGCCTTTCCATTCAAGTTTAAAATGGCTATTCAGGCCTTTAAGTTTTCACAATAGTCACGGACTCTAAAGTACTTCTTCAAGCCAAGTAGCCAAACTTCTTCTTCTTCTCCCTTTTAAATTTCTCCATCGAAAGTGGGTGGTTTGGATTTCTTAAACTCTTCTGGTTCATGGATCTTGGAATGTTTTCTCTTCTTTATTCTCCTCTGGGAATGTGATCTAGTCTCACTACTAGAAAATTCCTTGGAGTTGTTAGTTTCCTCACTAGAGGATTCTTCTGTTAAATGTCTCTTGGCTCCATGTTGGGCCTTCTTTGAGGTGATCCTCCTTCTGTGGCCACTTTTAGGACCATGATTTTTTTTATCTCAGGTGGACTTTGGGTTTTCTTAGTATGTTTTATGTCCACATTACTAGTTGTTGGTCCATGTTCCAACTTCCTTTGTATATCTGATAGGATTTGCAGTAGGAATGCACTAATTTCATTTTTTTTTTCCTATTCTTTATCAAACTTTCATTGTCAACCTTACAACTCAGTCATTCTTCCATGAGGCTTCTTACAGTTTTATTCAAATATGGAGGGGTTTTCATCACCCTCCTCTCATTAAATTATTCTTCTCTATTGTGTCACCATTATTTATGTTGTAGTTTTCCTGATGTCCACTGACTATTGAATGATGATAAAACATTTTATGTTAGTTAATTATCTACCAGTTTATGAACAACACACAAAATTTGTAAGGTGAATTCAACTTCATTATTTGGAACACTAGAAACACACAGTTCATATTTTTAAAACATATAACAACATCACAACGTTTTGTTCCTCTCTTCAGTAGTGGTTTAAATAAGTTTCTTATGAATGGGGTAAGATAGGGTGTTACCCCTTAAAAGTTCTCTAATAAAATTTTATGCGACTCGTTCATGAGCCCAAGAAGGCCAAGTGTTGTTTCCTTCTCTGATACCACTCTGTCACACACCCGATCCCTAAGTACCTTTTTAAAGGATGGGGTATAAAAAAAAATTATTTCCTCTGATGAATATGGTATCAAGAAATATTCCCTTTCTCTCGATGGACAGTCTCGATGCATGCCAGATCTCCCAAAATATGGTTAGGATCCATTCAGAAACTAAGGTTCACCAATTCTAATAGACCTCACTCAACTTTTCAACCCATTGAAGATTAACATTCACCATGACACTGATGTTATTAGTCATCAAAACTTCACCATTTCACTGTAGGGCACTTAGGATTGCTCGAGTAGAGGATGAAAATTGTCCCTCT
Source organism: Picea engelmannii (assembly GCA_009831015.1). Lineage (NCBI taxonomy): Eukaryota > Viridiplantae > Streptophyta > Pinopsida > Pinales > Pinaceae > Picea > Picea engelmannii. Next base: position 631,703 of record ML781822.1, read on the forward strand.
CCTATAGCCCAAATAAAATACTTAATTAATATTTCGTAGAATACCATGCTTTGGTAATTGATTACTTAAACCTCATTAAGGATAATTATTTTCCACAACTAATTATCCAATAATTAGTTTTTTGCTCATCCTTGTTGATTAAGGTTGGTTGTCATTGATGTCAACCCTTGAAGAAAGTCCGGTAGAAAATTCCGGTAGCACAAAGGTTTGGATAATGGACACAAGTTTGTTTGATGTAAATATGACTCATTATTGTCTTATCATGGTTGATAAGAAGTACAAATGGATGAACTCGAAAGTAGTCCCCTTATGGTGAAATCCCTCACGAGAAGATTCTTTTCGGATTGAGTTATCCTAGAAGTATGGTTAGAGAACCCATGATTAATTGTGGAATAATGAAATGAAGGTCAGTGAATTTTTCAATGAAACTATTCTATATGGATATTTCTTTTCATTCCATTTCTGGTGGTGTGTGGAACGCCACATAACTCCTCACAGTTAGAAAGTTATGGCCATGTGAAGTTGGAGGACCCTCATGAGTAATATAGAAGCCCCAAAATGTCAAAGTGTTTGCAAAAGAAATTGTTTAAATAATAAAGTTAATGGAGAACTGCCTAAAATAAGGAAAGTGAGATGTTACATGAAAGTATAAATAAGAGACAAGGCTCTCTCATTTTAAACACACTTGAATATCATTGAATATCTATTTTTGTGAAAGGTTATTTGGGCAGGTATTATTGATAGAGAAAAATTGCAGCAGAAAAAGTGCGGAAGGAAAAGTGCAGCAGGAAAACTGCGGCACAAAAATTGCAGTAGAAAAATCGTGGCAAAAAAGGTGTGGCAGAAAAAGTGCAGCAGAAAAATCGCAGCAAAAAAAGTGCGACAGAAAAATCGTCGCTGAAAAAGTGCGGCAGAAAAATCATGGCAGAAAAAGTGCGGTAGAAAAATTGTGGTAGAAACATGGTTGGGGTCTATTTATGAGAGATATGGCACACCTTGTTTGAGGTATTTTTTGTGAGCTAGGGTTTATCTCTTGAGATGATATTGTATGTTCAGTAGTGCTGCATATATCGGATTTGTTAAGGGATACATGTGGTATTTTGTTGTTGGTATTTGGCATATGGGTATTGGTCCTTCAGTTGTGATGTGTTGGTGAAGTTGTTAGTTTAGCTTGAGGCTACATAATAGTGAGGTTGTGGCACATGGTTTGATGTAAGGGTTTATGGTATTTGGTTTATGGATAGAGTGATGATTTTTTTATGGTTATATTGGTGTATGTCTTTGGTATATAGTTGAGGCACATGTTGGGCACATGGTTGAGACAAGTAGTTGATGAGTTGGCACATACATGAGGTGTATAGTATATGTTGGTACATCTTGATGAGTCATAGGTGATGTGAAGTTGTTGCATGGTTGATGCATGGTACATGTTGGTCCAGGTTATTGGTACAAGTTGTTTGGTGCAGGTTGATTGGTACAGGTTGTTACATGTTATTGGTATAGGTTGACAGTGACAGGTTGATAGTGGTAGTGGTTGATTCAGTGACAATGATAGGTTGTCTACATTTGGAATTTATATTTCAGGGTGGTTGGATGGGGAAAGGACGGGTGGTTTTAGATGGAGAACATAGGGGGGTGTAGCCTCCTTATGGTTGTAGCTAGAGAATTGGGGAGTTAGAGATTCCCTCAGGTAGTAGCCTAGAAACCTAGGGGGTTGGAGCCTCGTTCCAGTTGCATCTGGAAAACAAAGGAAGTTGTTGCTTCCAATGAATATAATTCTTCAAGACATTTAAGAAAAAGAATTATGTGGTTTTCTCCCACATTGGGTTTCCACGTAAAAAAACTTGTGTACTGTGTATGTGTGTGATTGATAATTTGTTCATTGTTTATTTACTCTGTAACTATTAGATGATAATTCTACATTGATATAACACTTTCATTTTTGGTGAAAAAGGATTAAATTGCTCTATTACTTATTCACCCCCCCTCTCAATAATCCAACAATTGGTATCAGAGCAGGTTCCTTCAAAAATCAGTTTAACCAATGAAAGGTAGATCATGGAGAGAAACAACATGTATAAAAATGGAATATTACAGTTTGATGGACATAAGTATGCATTTTGGAGAATAATGATGAAAACATATATACAAGCATAGGGATTTGAAATTTGGAAATCAATTGTAGATGGATACACAACACCAACAATTCCACCGAAAAATGACAAAGAAATAAAACTCGATCAGAATAACTCCAAATCCACTAATGCACTTTTGAATGGTCTTGGAGAATCATTATTCACCAAAGTTGCACATTGTAAATATGCTAAAGAGATTTGGGACAAACTTCAAAATATTTATGAAGGGGATTCAAAAGTCAAAGCAACAAAGCTTCAAACTTACAGAGGTTGGTTCAAACAACTAAAGATGAAGGAAGATGAGAATATTGCACCTTACTTTTAATGAGTCTATGAAACAATAAATGAAATCATGGGACTGGGAGAAGAAATCAAAGAATCTGTAATTGTTAAAAAGGTACTAAGATCTCTTCCTATGTGATTTGACCCTAAGATATCAGCACTAGAAGAAAGAGAAGATATGAACTCAATAAGCATGGACGAATTACATGGAATCTTCACAGCATATGAAATGAGAACTTAATAGAAAAATCCAGATATAAAATAAGCATCCTTCAAATAAACCAAAAATTCAAAGAAAAAGTGAAAGAAAAAATAAAAAGAACATAGAAGCAAAAATGACATCTCGGAAGATGATGAAGAAGTGGCCAACTTTGTCAAAAGATTGAACAAGGGAACCAACAACAAGTATAGAGGTAAGATTCCTTTGATTTGTTTTAATTGTGATGGTATTGGTCATTTTGCTAACAAAATTCCTCATAATAAAAAGAGAAATGATGAAGGTTTCTCAAGTACAAAGCAAACATATAAAGGAAAAAGAACCACAAATAAAGCTTTCAAGAAAAGCTTATGCACCAAAGAAGACATTGTTGAGGAAAATATATGGAATGATCTTACTCAAGCATTTTCAGATTCTGCTTGGCTAAAGTAAAATAGATGGGAATATCACCCTATGTTTATAGCCAACAAAAATAACATCCTAACTCACAAATATCAATTACAAGTGCTTAGGCTAGTCTTTTATCAACAAAAAAAGCTTGTTAGAAATTTACTTTTTATTTAATTTTCTGAATATAAAAATTGTTGAAATAAATGTAAAGAAAAAACTAAAAACACCAAGATGATAATCAATACAGATGAGACATAAAAAAATCCTTTATTTCATTCTAATTCACCAAAGATTCATTTTCTTTACAAAATCTCATATAGAAATCTTGGACCAAAGTCAAACTTAGGCATCCCCGATGGAACATACAAAAGGACCTCTGACAGAAAACCAAAACCGAACTCTAAAAGATGGATCAACTTGACACAAATTGTTTCCCACTTGACTCTGCACAATAGCCTTTGTCAGTCATGAAAATTAATTCACAAGCAAACAAGTCTACACAGACTATCAAAGATACATCAACACCTCTAAAAAAAAGTGTCTAAATGATGTGATTCAACCCTGAATATTGTTGTCTACAATAAGACCCTTCTATCATAAAATAAAATTAGGCTTGTGATGAATATATGAATGAATGGAAACTGAACTATCTCAACATAAACTCAAAGAGCAAACCTTAGTATTCTTCTGCTTCTATCCTCCCTTTCCTTTTTCTTTTAAACAATTAGAATTGGTTGAAGTAGTTGAACCAACTCATTAATTAAGTTAATTAAAAGACTCAACCAACTTTTAGTTAGGGGGACAAGTAATATTCATAATAAGGGTTATAAATAAATAATAACTAGTAGGTGGGACCCCTTGGGACTCCCTTTAGCTCATAACAATCATAACATAATTAGTTAGTTAAGAAAAACACACCTCCTTGTGACTCCCCATCAACATATTCACATTTGACAATTTTTCTCATGATTTTTGATATTATTTAAAAACAAATTACTCATATATCCAAAATAAAACATGTTTTATAAAGATTCATGAAGTCAACTATCATCAACAATAGATAAAATAAAATCTCAAAAGCCATATTTCCCGGTTTGTGAGGCAATCTTTCCCTTGCTGATGCTATCATATTTTAGTCCTTCTGCAGCTGCCTTAGGCTATGTCTAATCCTTAAGAATCATCTTGTTGATCATATGAGAACAATCGTCCTTACAATGAAAGTGGGAGGACATGGATTTTCCAGAATTATCCGAAGATGTGGAAGGGGCAGTAGCGGCCTTCTCTTTGAAAGAGGCGTAATAGGCCTTTGTTTTCATCCTTTTATTTGAATATCTCATCCATGCATGCATTATTGATTAGCAAATAATATTTTAAATAACCATACATGACAACTCTTTTAAAAATATGAAATAGATTTTGGCTCAGCAACATATCAGACTCATGCAATCCAATCCATACCAATTGTTAAATTGTTTGTCGACGAGCAGGGGGTGAACAAAGGGTTATGGGATATGCGAGGGGTTTGTATTGAGTGAAACATGATATAATCAGGGGGGGGAAGTACGGTTACTGATCAATGACAACAACAATCAACTGTGATTCAAACCAAAGAACACATCACTATAATCTAGCCAAGACACTACCACTTCCAACTGCTTCAACACAAAAATTCTCCTGACTGTAATCAATTTTAGAATAGGGAGTGAAAAATGAATATGGAAATGAGAGAGGGTTGCAATTAGTGGAAAGAGAAATAATGGTGGGGAAAGAGATAGGATAATTTCCATAAAATCAATTAAGTAATCCATATAATCATTCTTTCCAAGGAAATACATCGATCAAATGACCATTGTGACCCAACTAACAACCATTGTGCATAGTCAAACAACTTTGTTTATTAACTAGTCCACTGTGCATAATCAAATATTTAACACAATGTCATTAAATCAGGACAATATGCATTCTACAACAAATTTTAAGGGAACTCTTTCTTTATTCATTAATATTTGGGAAATTTCCCAAATGAATACATAGTCAATTTCTCCCACTCTTCTCATCAACTACTATCAACCATTCAATCATCAAATGTAGACGTAAAAAATTGTCCCTGATTCTGTCTCTTAATTCATTTCATAATTAAATTGCATACATAATGGACAGTCAACACAAGGATTCATATTCATCTTGCAAAGATCCCATCTTTCCAATTAAACACATTGATAATCATCGCTCTGACTCATACTTTGTTGTGAAGTAAACAACCATTCGTCAAAACACAATTGCATTTTTGTGGTTGTACAGGCCCAAATTTCCTTTGACTCTACACATTCAAAATAATGGGCTATCCATCTAACATGAGGAAACAACAACATACTTGGCCTCATAATACAATAATCGAATTGCAACAAAGCCATAAAAACTCTTATGATTATCTCTGAGTGCATAACCCAAAAACATATCCATAGCATACACAGTGGGAAGACATACCATAAACACCACAATGCGAGATTCTCTTCTGACAATTTTAAACACACAATCACGGTATCATTAACTCATCCTATCATGATGAGTTATCAATCCACTACAAAGAGGCAACAACAATATTGCTCAATCAACCCAACTGCAACCCAACCATACTGTGTAAAACTTGTGCCCATTCTTAACGATGCAATCAAATAACCATACATACGCAGTAGACGGAAATTCCACAAGCACCCCGATTTCATTAATCATTTTCCATTAAAAACATAGCATTGATTCATTCTTATAGGGATTCTACTCATACCAATGCATCAATGCATCATTGTGTATTGATCAATTACGAACAATGTTGGATTATTAATTCAATAAACACAAGGACAATGCCTATGTATTTGATTTATCAACTCATTCCAGTTAACCATGCTGAGATTATCCCTCCAATAATAACAATCATAGTGAGTGGATTCCAAAAACAACACCACCGTCAATCAATAACTACCAACAATAAACCTGACAGGCCATGAAGGTCTCTTCTACCAACACTCAGACTTAAGGAAGCAAGGGTTTGCTCTTTGGGCCAAAACAGGGAGGCTAGGGTCGACTTTTCTTGATGGTGAAAACCTCCAAGACCAACGACGCACACACAGAGACTACCACAATTTGCGATCATGAACAGGGTGACAAAAACTGTGATAGGAGAGCTATGAGGAATGGGGCTAGGCTCCATTTGGGCTTGGTAGTGACATTTAACTCACGCATGGTTTCCAGTCAAAAAACTGCAACACTGAGATGCAAATAGGGCTGAGGAGAAAAAAAATATAACTTACTGCGCGACCATTTATAACAAAAACAACCCAATTCCCAAGTGAACAATGTGCAGTGAAACAAGCGCTTTTGACCATTAAACCCCATAAAAACCCAAATACTGAGTATAATAATATGAAAGCGTTAATACAACTAGTCACGGAAACCTCCAACTAAACCAACAAGGATGACAGAGAGCCTTTATGGCTTCTAATACTCAAGATGACAATTAACACCGTGACTTCAAAATTAAAAACACATTTCCACACAGTTTCCATACTCAAGGAAAGCATAAATCAATACATCTGAGCCAATATCCATTTCATAACTAGAGAAGACTCATGAATGGAAAAAACAAAGTCATACTTGTAATCAACACACCTTAAAATGCGAGTCAGCTGAGCAGTTCGCCTCTGCTCAAAAGTCAGAGCCTAACGACAACAAAACTCCATTGAAGAATAGCCCAACTAAGGTGGCTCCTAGTAGAAGGAATAGGGATAACATGAAGTAAATGCACGTCACCTCCACACTTGAGTTCATTCAATTCTTAGTACGCTCCAACCACTAATCAAACAAATCATCCAATTCAAACCATGCATTGAAACCAACAAACTTTAATTTCCAAGGGTGCCACCCACACCACATATTACCATTTCCACTATACAGAAATGCATGTCAACTATGTTCTATATAACCTCAATAAATCACAAGGCTATCATATGTTAGCTAGGATTTGCCACAATATTTTAAATGCATATAATGTACCATGTTAGTATAGGATAGTTTCTCCCTTTTGCATTTTGGTTCACATTGCTTAATCTCCTTTTATTTATTGTTACTAACATATATCGGTTGTAGGTGTCACAAGTAATAGATCCAAGAACAGACTGCAATGATAACCACAAATAACATCGTTCGTTGTACATAAAACTTGAGCCTAGAGCAGCAAAAGAACCATGTATAATATGCCTAATCCATTATCTAATAAAACAATATATTGTCAACCTTGTAAGAAGTGTCGAATAGTAGCATAACATCGAATAAGAGCCAGACTTTATCTCCAATATACAAGAGGGTCCCACCTACCACTATTATTTAGTCTTATAATAATAGGTTTTAGCAACACTTTGCAGGAAAAAATTATTTGCCATTTTAATCCTCAATAAACTGGCGACTCCACAGGGAAATTTATTTTCAACAGATTTCAGAACTCAGAACTCATGGTTATGTAGACCAAGAACAACAGGTCAAGAAGATATAACTAGAATAATTATGCAACAGGGGGAAGTGAGCAGATTTAATGGAAAGATGACCAGGAATCCAGGAATAATTCATGAAAAGTGTTAAGTATGAGGGGCTCTACCACTATATGCATAATCATTTAACTAGAATATGCTCTTAACTTCAAGGAGAAAACTCTTAGACTTGCTCTTAAAATCTCAATGGATGAAGAAATGGCAAGAAGAAGTGGGAGATAAGCAATTCTTTATAAGACAACTGTGTAATCTTGACTGTTATTGACTAACAAGCTTTGTAGGAGTGTCACTATGGAAAATTTTATCCATCATCTTGTTTTCAACTGAAATTAAAAGGATGTCAAAACAGAAAAATCTAACAGAATAAAATGAAGAAAAATAAAATAGCAGAAATAAAGTGACAGAAAAGTAGAAGCAGTAGGAAAAGCTTAAAACAAAAAATAGAAAACAACTATTGTAAGCAAAAAAATAATGAAAAAACTAAAAACAGAGTTATATTACTAAAATACAGAAAATCCAGACAACATTAGCGCTTTTCAAGTTGGTTCCACGTAATACTTTATGTGAGAACCGTTAGTGATGTAGGAAAACAATCGCTCCTGTAAATCCTTTAGAATGTAGTAATTTGTACCTAAGACAAAAGCGATCTTGAAAGGACCCAACCATAATTTCTGAAATTTTGAATGTCTTCCCCTATCAGCGTGGGTTCAATCCCATAACAAAACTTTTTCATTGACCTTAAAATTGACAGTCTTGACACTCTTGTTGAAATAATTCTTAACAGTTTGTTTTCTCCTTTTAATATTATCCAAAGAAAACATCCTTTGTTCTTCCAAGGATAGTAGTGCATTTACCCTTTGTGAAACATCTAAAGAATTTAATTCTTTGATCTGTAGCATCAAACTTAAGGAAGAAAGTTCCAGCTCAATTGGCAAGAAGGCTTATTGACCATAAACTAGCTGAAAAGGAGTACAACAAGTGCTTACCTTAGTGGTAGTTTGGTCTGCCCAAAGGGTGTAGGGGAGGAGAGTGTGCCACTAATGAGGATTATCTTTGATGAGACCTTTTATGATTCTTACCAGATTTTTGTTGGTAGATTTGTCCCGTCCGTTTCCTTGGGGATAATAAGCCGATGAGGTGAAATGTTTAACCCCCAAATTGGCTAGAAATTGAGTCAGCTTAGCATAAATGAAAGCAGGGCCATTATCTGCAATAATCTCTAATGGAAGACCAAATATAGAAAAAATATTGTTTTCAAGAAAATAAATTACCTGCTCATTTGTGGAATGCTTAAGTGGGACAACTTCAACCCATTTTGTAAAATAGTCTGTGGCTATCAAAATAAAAACTTGCACAGCTGAAGAAGGAGGATTAATAGGACCAATAAAATCCAATCCCCACTTTGAAAAAGGAAAATCTGGTAGGACAGGTTGTAAAGGCATGGCTGAAAGGTGTTCTTTCCCAACAAATTTTTGGCACTTGTCACAAGACCTCGAAAAAACATAAGAGTCATGAAAGATTGAAGGCCAATAGTATCATTTTCTAATAATCTTGAAAGCAGTTGTTTTAGCAAAAAAATGACCTCCTACATTAGTGACAGAATTTGATGAGCCATGAGACTCTTGTAATAGTTTCAATGTGTCTTCATTGTTTACATAGTGAAGTAAAACACCATCAGCAGATCTTCGAAATAAGAAGTCTCCTATAATGACATATCTTGCAGATTCAATACAAAGTCTTCTCCTTTGATGAGTGTCTAATTTTTCTGAACATATTGTTAATTTTTTCAGACCCCAACCCAGTTTCAGTCTCGCTGATTTTTCAACCAAAGTTAAATGCCGAAACTCCAGTTTCAGCATAGGTTACTGCAATGTTTCAGTATATGTTCCAGCACTGTTTCAGCATATGTCTCAGCACTGTTTCAGCGTATGTCTCAGCACTGTTTTAGCATATGTTCCAGCACTGTTACAGCATATGTCTCAGCACTGTTTCAACATAGGTTACAACACTGTTTCAGCATATGTCTCAGCACTATTTCATCATATGTTCCAGCACTGTTTTAGCATATGTCTCAGCACTGTTTCAACATATGTTACAGTGGTGTTTCAACATATGTTACAACGGTGTTTCAGCATATAAAAACTTAACAGAAAATAAACTTCAGAACTGAAACATGAGGATTCTGAACATCGTTTTCAACGCAGAAATAAAATATCAGCAGTATGAAAAACTCATAAAATATAGACACAAAGAATTTCGGTCTAACTTCGACCCTGGAAAAACCCACAAGGGGAAAACCAGTGAGAGAGGGCTTTATATTATTTATGAGCTTCTGAGAAATTCTTTTATAGCATATTCATCTTCAGAAATTTACACAAACTTATCTGGACATACCTGTAGCTTTTCTCCTCGATTTATGAACCAGAAATCCGTACAACTGTACGACTGTCCCAACAATTAATGTTGTACGGACTGTCTTGAAATTCGTTCCAAAACTCTGCTAAGACTCAATTTATGTGCCAATAAAATTCTATACGACAACCTTTGAATGCATGCCAATACTCTCAGAAATTGCAGTCTCTTTTCTTCAGCTCGACCTCTCTCTTTCTCTCTCTTGTTCTCTCAACAAGAATGCTTCATCTTCCCTTGCTCTTAGCATCTCACCAAGAGCCTCTTGGAATCTCACCAAGATCTCTTGTTCTCTCTTGTTCTCTCAACAAGAATGCTCAAACTTCCCTTGAATGGGTGCGACCTCTTGCCCAAGTCGACCTCATGAGGGAAGGTGAGGGGTCTTCTAATCTAACGGTTAAGATTAGAATAGATGGGTGGCTGAGATTTGGTGTCTCTTCACTCACCCTCACTTTATTCATAAAGTCACCTTTTAATTTGCATCTCACAAATTAATTTGACTAGGACCCACATTCGGCACTTTCTCCCCCTTAGGCGCCTAGGGAAGAGAAACACTTGCCTTGGTACTTTATTTTAATTAAAAATTTAACACTCCCTCATACTGAGGAAAGTGTTACTCACCACTCCAATCTTGTCCCTAAAAAATACAAACTTGCCCATGTTCAATGCCTTGGTGAGTATGTCTGCAACCTGCTCCTTAGTAGATATGTATTGTAGCTCCACAACTCCTCTCTGAACATAATCATGGATGAAGTGATACCGAATCTCGATATGCTTAGACCGGTCATGAAAAACTGGATTCTCCGAGAGTTTAATGCAACTCTGACTATCACAGTAAATCACGGTAGGCCTCAACTGCACACCGAACAATCCAACCAACATCTTGTGAAGCCAAAGGGCATCACAACTAGCCTGACTAGCTACCATATACTCGGCCTTTGCCGAACTCAAAGCCACTAACTTCTGCTTCCGACTGAACCAAGACACAATTGTTGATCCCAATCCAAAGCAACACCCTGAAGTGCTTTTCCTGTCACTGACACATCTTGCCCAATCTGAGTCTGTATAGCCAACCAGATGAACTCCATCTCCTCTATGATAGTCCAAACCATAATCTACTATACCACAAAGATACCTGAGCACATGTTTTTCTGCCACCCAGTGCACTCTCCTAGGCTCCACCATGAACTGACTGAGAGTATTGACAGCAAAACAAATATCTAGCCTGGTATTGACCAAATACATCAATGACCCGATCAACTGACGATACAAAGTGGAATCCACCAACTGTGACTCAGAAGCATGAAGCTTCTTCCAGTTGGTAATCATGGGAGTGGTCATGGG
>ML781822.1:643070-667396 GCA_009831015.1 Picea engelmannii
TTCTTCCAGTTGGTAATCATGGGAGTGGTCATGGGCCTGTTATCCCCCATCTGAAATCTACTCAGAATATCACACACATATTTCCCCTGTCCCAGGAAGATGTGTCCAGGCTCCTGCCAAACCTCCAATCCCAAAAAGTAATGCATCAGTCCAATGTCTGTCATCTTGAACTCTGAAGCAAGGCTTTCCTTGCAGCTATTGATGAGTCTCTCTGCCCCTGTAATAAAAAGGTCATCCACATATAGCAGAAGAATGAGAGGATCATCTCCAACCACAATGAAGTATAGGTTGGGATCTGCCTCACTCTTCTCAAAACCCAACTGCTGCAAATATGCATCTATCCTCGAATACCAAGCTCTGGGAGCTTGTTTCAGCCCATACAATGCCTTCTTCAGTCTACACACATGAGACTCTCTCCCATGCACCTCAAAGCCCAATGGCTACTCAATGTATACCTCCTCCTCAATAAGACCATTCAGAAATGCGGTCTTCACATCCATCTGGTGGATCTTCCAACCCATCTCTGCTGCAATGGAGATCACTACCCTGATCAAAGTGTATCAAGCAACCGGCACAAAGGTCTCATCATAGTCGACTCCCTCAACCTGTGAAAACCCCTGAGCCACAAAGCGAGCTTTGTACTTCTCAATGCTGCCATCTACAACATGCTTTATTGTAGAGCCACCTGGAAGTCACCACTGACTTCCCCTCAGGTCTAGGAACAACTTCCCAGACATCGTTCTTCATGATGCAATTGTACTCTTCCATCATGGCATCTCTCCATACCTGTCTACTAGAGGCCTCCTCAAAAGTGGAAGGCTCGGACTCCCGAATACTTCTCACCATCGCGATGTAGCTGCAAAACCTCTCGAGAGGTTTACTCTCCCTCACTGCCTGTTTGGGATTCCCCACTAAACCCTGTGCATCCCTCAAAATGTCCTGAAGCCACTTGGGCGTCCTCCTCTCTGAAGTAGTGTCCTGTGGAGGGGACTCTCCCTGCTCAACCCCATATGATGAAGACAATGATCCTGTAGTAGACCCTGAAGTACCTAATCCTGAAACCTGTGGACCGGTAGCCTGTGAACCTGAACTCTGTGGCCCCGAAATCTGTTTCACTGTAGTCTGTTGCGGGCTCACCTGAATCTGAGATGAATATTGCTCACCTCTCTCTGTCCCTCTAGACTTCCTAAAGGCTCTGTCCTCCTCAAATCTGACATCCCTCCTCAAGACAGTCTTCCTCAAGGAAGGAAGGTAAATATGGAAAGCCTTTGAAGTCTCATTGTACCCAACAAACATCCCTCTCTCTTCCATGGGTTCCATCGGTGTCCTCTTCTCAGAAGGGACATATGAATATGTGATGCACCCAAAAATCCGAAAGTGCCCCACCTCAAGCTTCTTCCCAGAGAAAGCCTCCTCAGGAGTCATGCTCCCCACAGCCCTGTGAGGACTCCTTTTCTGCAGATAAACTGCAGTGTAACATGCCTCAGCCCATAGAAATAGTGGCAGCCCTTGATCATGTAGCATGGCTCTCACAGCCCCAACAATGGCCCTGTTCTTCCTCTCTGCAACCCCATTCTGCTGCGGGTTGTATGGAACAATCAACTCCCTCCTGATTCCCTCTCCTGCACAGAAATCCATAAACTCCTTGGAGGTATACTCACCCCCATTGTCCGATCTCAAGACTCTAATTTTCTTCCCTGTCTGGTTCTCCACAAGAGCTTTGAACTCTTGGAACTGACTGAAGACCTGTCCTTTGGTCTTCATGAAGAAAATCCAGGACTTTCAAGAGAAGTCATCAATGAATACAACATAGTATAGGGATCCAGTCAACGATGCCGAAGACATCAGGCCACATACATCTAAATGTATAAGATCAAGTATCCCTACTGCTCTACTGTCACTGCTCGAAAAAGCAGTCTTGGTGTACTTTCCCAAGGTACACCCCTTGCACAACTCATGGTGCTCTGAACTGAAATTTGGAACTCCCGTCACCATCTCCCTCAAAAATCGCAAAGCCCCATGGTGCAAATGTGCCATCCTCCTATGCCATATCTCACATAGGTCACTGCTGCTGCTGGTAGAATGAATCAATGCTCGCACTAGATGGAACAAGAACTTGTACAACCTCTCATGTCTAGTACCAATCACTTTGGCCGAAGTGATGCTAGACCCTCTGGGGAAAAGAAGCACTTGCCCATCATGGAACAAGACCTCATAACCCTTCTCCTCAATAGTAGAAACTGACACTATGTTCTTCTTCAAGCCTGGAACATAAAGAACCTTTGTCAAAGTCATGGGAGGCAAAGACTCCTTCCGAAATGATACGGTCCCACAACCAACCACCTTGGCCTCCTGGTCATCTCCAAGCACTAGTGGTATCGGTAGTAGTGGTCCTGAACAAATTCATCCCAAAGACGTTCCCAACCGGGAAGCTTCTCCCTAGCAACAATGCCCTCCACAAAAACAACCCATTATTTGGAAACACCATTCAATGTTGTTCTCACAAGATCACTATCAGCTATGGCTTCCCCCACAACTCCAATCTCATCCCTCACCTGTGTCAATCTAGTAAGGTATGTGACCACATTTTCATCCTTGGTCATTTTTATGCTCTTTAGTTTTTCCCTCAAAACCATCTTCCGGTTCTCATTTGTACTCTGGTACAATTTAGTCAAAGACTCCCACATCTCATAGGCATGTGTCTTCCCCGTCAAGTGAGGAATCAAATGATCCTTGATGGCATCAAGAATAAATCTCTTAGCCTTGATACTCTTCTTATTATAGGCTGCAAGAAGAGTAGCGTCAGTAGGTACCACAACAGGATGAGTAGTGGTATTCTCCACAATGTCCCACAACTCGTTCTCTTGCAAAAGCAAGATCATCCTCTCTTTCCAAACACCAAAATTTGCTGCCCCATCAAGTCTGACTGCAACCCTCAAACCAGTAGCCATGACCCTCTTTCTGTTGAAAATCACAAATTCAAAAATCTGCCCTGTGAAGTGATTGCTGTCCCTACTTTCTGTCTGCTGAAATCTCTGCTTCTCTTCAACTCAGCTCTGATACCATGTTAATTTTTTCAGACCCCAACCCATTTTCAGTCTTGCTGATTTTTCAACCAAAGTTAAATGCCGAAACTCCAGTTTCAGCATTGTTTCAGCATAGGTTACAGCATTGTTTCAGCATATGTTCCAACACTGTTTCAGCATATGTCTCAGCATTGTTTCAACATATGTCTCAGCACTGTTTCAGCATATGTCTTAGCATTGTTTCAGCATATGTTCCAGCACTATTTCAGCATATGTCTCAGCACTATTTTAGCATAGGTTATAGCAATGTTTCAGCATATGTCTCAGCACTGTTTCAGCATATGTTCCATCACTGTTTCAGCATATGTCTCAGCACTGTTTCAGCATATGTTACAGCGGTGTTTCAACATATGTTACAGCGGTGTTTCAACATATGTTACAGCGGTGTTTCAACATATAAAAACTTAACATAAAATAAACTTCAAAATTGAAACATGAGGATTATGAACATCGTTTTCAACGCAGAAATAAAATATCAGCAGTATGCAAAACTCAGAAAATATAGAAACAAAGAATTTTGGTCTAACTTCGACCCTGGAAAAACCCACAAGGGGAAAACGAGTGAGAGAGGGCTTTGTATTATTTATGACATTATGAGAAATTCTTTTACAGCATATTCATCTTCAGAAATTTACACAAACTTATCTAGACATTCCTGTAGCTTTTCTCCTCGATTTCTGAACCAAAAATCCATACAACTATACGGCTGTCCCAGCAATTAATGTTGTACAGACTGTCTCGAAATTCATGCCAAAAATCTGCTAAGACTCAATTTCTATGCCAATAAAATGCTATACGACAGCCTTGGAATGCATGCCAATACTCTCAGAAATTGCAGCTGCTGTCTCTTTTCTTCAGCTCAACCTCTCTCTTTCTCTCTCTTGTTCTCTCAACAAGAATGCTTCAACTTCCCTTGCTCTTGGCATCTCACCAAGAGCCTCTTGGCATCTCACCAAGATCTCTTGTTCTCTCTTTTTCTCTCAACAAGAATTCTCGAACTTCTCTTGAATGGGTGTGCCCTCTTGCCCAAGTCGACCTCATGAGGGAAGGTGAGAGGTTTTCTAATCTAACAACTGAGATTAGATTAGATGGGTGGCTGAGATTTGGTGTCTCTTCACTCACCCTCACTTTAGTCATAAAGTCACCTTTTAATTTGTATCTCACAAATTAATTTGACTAGGACCCACATTCAGCACTTTCTCCCCCTTAGGCGCCTAGGGAAGAGAAACACTTGCCTTGGTACTTTATTTTAATTAAAAATTTAACACATATTTGGTTATGTAAATAATAAACCAAATTCTTGTACCAAGGATATTCAGACACAGGGAGGATCTGATCGTCAATGTAAAAGAGAGATGAAAGGGAACTATCTTCTTCATCAATTTTTTCACCATTCTCCACATGTTGAGCCAAGTGAAGGGCTAGGTCACGTCCCTTGATAGTGGTAGAGGTCACGATATTCAAATCATGCTCCTAGATCTTGGCAAGACAATGTGCAATATTTCCCAAAAGATAATTCAGTGAGAGAAAAAACTTGACAGCAGGTAAAGGGACCTTTACCAATGTATGCTTACCTAAGATGTAGTGGAGAAAATTTTCAACGGACTTAAAAAGAGCAAAAGCATGTTTCACAATAAAATAATATTTAAATTCATCATCAGACAAACTTTGATTCATGTAAACCACTAGTTTCTCATTTCCTTGGTCATCATTTTGCATAAGGACAACAAAAACTTCCTCCTCGGTAGCATTAGTATATATCATGAATTCTTTTTCAAAATCTGGCTTCGCCAAAAATGGTGCGGAACTGATTGCTTTCTTAATCCCTTCAAAATATTTTTCAACATCATTTGTCCAAGAAAAAGAATGATCTTTCTTAAGAAGATTATGAATTGGTATGACTATCACAAAAAAATCTGGAACAAACCTACAGATGAAGTTAATAACCCCCATAAAGGCTTGAAATTATTTCTTGGAAGTGGGAGCAAGAAGATTAAGGATAGCAACAATCCTTTCAAGATCAATGCTTATTCCTGAATCGCAGACGATGTGTCCAAGGAGATTTCCCTCGGTAACACCAAAAATGGACTTAGAAGTATTTAGAGAAATGCCAAATTTCCTACATCGCATGAGAACTTTTCTCAGATGACCAAAGTGATCTAATCAGATTTTAGATTAAACTATCAAGTCATCAAGGTAGATCTGAATGATTTTACCGATCAAATTGTCAAAAGATAATTTCATATCTCTTTGAAATGTGGCACCTACATTGTATAAACCAAAAGGCATACGTTCCTACACAAAGATACCCCAACGAGTAATAAAGGTGGTTTTATATTTATCTACCCTTTTTACCTTGATTTGATTGTAACTGGAAAAACCGTCAAGTAAGGACATCATTTGTGACCTTGCAACTTGCTACAAAATCATTTCCATGTTAGGGAGAGGGAAGTGATATTTTATACTAGCTCGATTTAATGCACAAAAATCAACACACAATCGGATCTGACTAGTTGTCTTCCGAACAGGAACCAAATTTGAAACCCATTCAAAATACTTGACCAGAAAGATGATTCCAGCCTTCAAGAGTTTTTCCAACTCCTTTAGAATAGTTGCTTCTAATGCAGGGTTAATAGATCTTTGTTTCTCCCTGATTGGTTTTATGCCTTTCTGAATGGGGATGGAATGTTGTATAAGACCAGGATCAAAAACACGACGATCCTCATAAGACCAAGCAAAAACATCTTGAAATTCACAAAGAATATTGGAAAACTTCGTTGTCTCTTCATCTGAACATTTGGCACCTAATTTAATATTCTTTGGAGTCTCGGGTGTCCCAATGTTCAAGGAGATGGATTCACCCACCTTCCTTTTCAACTCCTCTTCCTTTTGTTCCTCCTTGTTTCCTACATCACTCGAAGAAAATGAGCTCTCTAGAGTCATGCATTTAGGAATCTTGTTATCTTATATGGATATAATCTCCTTAGGCTTAAAAGGTTCATTTTGGATGAAAGAAAATATTCTCTCATTGTTAGGGAAGACCTGCCAAGATTCTATATTGGCGTGGATATGTGGACGATACAGAGATTGGAAGGTGCAATATGGTCTGTGTGGCATGAGTTGTCGGGTAGGAGAAGCTGCAAAAACAACTAACCGATCAACCATTGAGTTTAATTCCCTCTTTACATGAGTGATATTGAAAGATAATAGGTTCGAGATAAGTGCCCAAACAGTTTGGGTGTATTGTTTCATCAACTTGTTGCTAGGGGAATCAATCTTACGTACAAGGTTCACAACAAGCTCGGAATCCCGAAAAATTGAAAGGTGACCAAAACCAAGATTATAGGCATTTTCAATGCCTAATAATAAATATTTGAATTTAGTGACATTGTTTGTGCAAGCAAACTCCATTCTATAAGAAAAGTTATGGATTTTTCCTACAGGATAAATCAAGACAATACCAGATCCATTACCTTCATTAGAGCATGTACCATTAAATTTCATGTGCCACATACCATAATCTAAATCGATTTGTTCCAAAGGAATATTATCCTCCTTAGCAAAGATGGAGTACACTCTTAGGTCCTCTTCAATATAGTTTACATTAGGTTGTGGGACACTCTCTATGTATGGTGATATCCTTCCCTCTCTAAGGACTATAATTTTTTTACTGTCCCGAGGAATAGACAAATGTGTTTCATCGAGTGACAGATAACCACCCGTTAGGGATTGCCAATGTCTTCCCAAGATGATTGAGTAATTTATTACTGGCATATCAATTACCTGAATACTAAGGGTTGTCCTTATTTCAGGGTGGGTGCACGAAACTAAGGTCACATCTTCAATATCACCTATGGTAAGTTGTTGTAGAATATTATAGGAGAGCATACTTCTGGCATTTTAATTTGTACAAGACAAGCCTAGCTCTTCCATAATAATCCACGACATCACACTTGGGCCCAAACCGCCATCAATGAGGCAACAATGGGAAATCTTATCCATAATCTTTACAAAAATATAAAAAAGGGGGATTTTTTACAGGGTATCTAAGGTTATGTACACCTAATTTATTTACAGACGAGTCCTCTTCATTTACTTCTTCAGAGAGGTTGGATACAATGGAAGATTTTCCTTCCATGGATTGTTTCAAATGCCTTTGTTGTTCAGGGATGGAAACCATGTCTAGAAGGGTTGCATCTGCTTTAATGTTGGCCAACTAATTCAAGATATTGTATTTGTAAGAGGGGGGGAGGAGGAGTGATTCCTTGACTCTCAAGAATTTTAGGAACCTAGAGAGTAGCAGTGGTTGAGGATGATCTTGGGCTAGAAGAACTGCAGGGATGATCGAATTTTCCCTTGGGAGCATAAGCTTTGTTTCAAGTGTTGATGACCATGACGTCTTCTGGCTCTACAAAATCTAGGACAATGATAGTAGATTCTGGTATTTTACCAAATATCTTCTCTCTGACACTCTTCTTTACCTCACATGTGGTTTCCTCGTGGTGTTCCTCAAAAAATTTACACCAACTCTGAGGCGGAATAGCTTTAGGGTAAAAATTGTTTTCAACCGGATTTCTAAAGGGGGGTGCAGAAGAGGATGAAGCTGTAGGGGTGAGAGGGGAGACAATACCCTTTCACTCAAACACTATCATATGGTTGTTCATATCTTGTACTAGCTATAAGAGAGTGGACATGTCTGTCTATCTAACCGATTATTCCTGGGGAAGACCAGTTCTTTCAAGTTGTTCTTCATACTCTGAACAAGCATACAGAGTGGAACTGAGATTATCTATGGCCTTTTATTCAATCCTATGATAGTAGGGGGAAGGCAATGCATTGTAGTAATTCATAAAAGTGGATTGGTTCTGAGGGAAGATAAGTTCATGGATTTGATTGTATAACATGGTGAAATGCAAGTTGAAAGACTTGATGGTATCACCATCTTTATAGATGACGTTATTGTATTCCCTTAACTTCTCGGTGGGCTTCTAGATTTCCCATAAGTGGATCGGAACCAATATATTAACTCCTCCCAAGTAGACAAAATCTTAGGAGGAAGGTCAAATAAGTTGGTCACGACCTTTCCTTCCAAGGAATTGACAAATAGGCACATGCAAGTATCATTGTCATTGGCCCCTATGTTATGACAAGCATTGGAAAATGCCACCAGGTGTTCGTTTGTACTGACAGTGTTATTTCTTGAAAACTTAGGCAAGTTCTCTTTATACTTTGGAAGTGGACGAGTAGCAGGTGCTAGGTTAAGAGGAGAGGACACATTCCATAGGGTAATTGTGGCATCTTCTTTGAACTGAAAAATCCCATACTTTTTAATGACTTTGGTGGGATTTGTGGTATATTGTATAGGGATATGGTGGCTATATAAGCTACCAATCACTGAGGATGATGAATATTGGGAAGATGGAGCACTTTTAGTGCCACCAGATCCACCACTAGATGTCATCTTGTGGATGATAGATGAGGGAAAGAAAGACGAGCTAGATGAATCAGATAAATTTTCTCCTTAGAGAACTTTGTTGGGCAGATAACACAACGTTTCTTCTTCCTATTTCAACAATAGGATTGATTTCAGGTGACAAGCCTCTTCTTCTTATAGAAGCACGCGAATCTAAGGACATGAAAGAAAGGCCCAAACTCTGGAAAAAAAAGGGTCACTGCTGATTTCCAAGTTGTCTACGTTTAAATTCCAATTGTTCTTGAGCACTAATATCTCCTTCAATCATTGCCCAAGAATGGTTAATTTTAGCATGGGTATTGGTAGTGTCTAGAATGGTATTAAATAGATTCAAAGAAATGTTGGTTTGGCCTTGAAGACCGGACTCAATATTGGGCTATCTTGCAATAGGCACAATCATCAAGAAACAAAACAATCAAAGAATCAATATCAGAAAAAGGATGTATCGATGAAAATCGATTATAAAATTTAACCAGAGATATATCGGAGATCTCCCCAGTACGATTGCCAAATAAATGTTGAGGAAAAGATATGGAATGATCTTACTCAAGCA
The DNA here is from genome assembly GCA_009831015.1 of Picea engelmannii. Classification (NCBI taxonomy): domain Eukaryota; kingdom Viridiplantae; phylum Streptophyta; class Pinopsida; order Pinales; family Pinaceae; genus Picea; species Picea engelmannii. The sequence goes on from ML781822.1 coordinate 652,183, forward strand.
TTTTCATATTCTTCTTGGCTAAAGAAAAGTAGACGGGAATATCACCCTATGTTTATAGCCAACAAAAATAACATCATAACTCACAAGTATCAATTACAAGTGCTTAGGCTAGTCTTTTATCAACAAACAAAGCTTGCTGGAAATTTCCTTTTTATGTAATTTTCTGAATATAACAATTGTTGAAATAAATGTAAAGACATAAGTAAAAACACCAAAATGATAGTCAAGACATATGAGACATAAATAAATCCTTTATTTAACTCCAATTAGCCAAATATCCATTTTCTTTACAAAATCTCATACAGATATCTTGGACCAAAGTCAAACTTAAAAATCCCCGATGGAACATACAAAACGACCTTTGACAGAAAACCAAAACTAAACTCTAAAAGCTGGATCAACTTTCCACAAATTGCTTCCCACTCGACTCTGCACAATAACCTTTGTCAGTCATGAAAACTAATTCACAAACAGACAAGTCTACACAGACTATCAAAGATAGATCAACACCTCTGAAAAACAAGTGTCTGAATGATGTGATTTATCCCTAGATATTATTGTCTACAATAATACCCTGCTATCATAAAAGAGAATTAGGATTGTGATGAATATATGAATGAATGAAAACTGAACTATCTCAACATAAAATGAAAGAGAAAACCTTAGTATGCTTCTGCCTCTATCCTCCCTTTGTTCCTCCCTTTCCTTTTTCTTTTAAACAATTAGAATTGGTTGAAGTAGTTGAACCAACTCATTAGTCAATTTAATTAAAAGACTCAACCAAATTTTAGTTAGGGGGACAAGTAATAATCATAATAGGGGTTATAAATAAATAATAACTACTAGGTGGGACCCTTTGTGACTCCCTTTAGGTCATAACAATCATAACATAACTAGTTAGTTAAGCGAAACACACCTCCTTGTGACTCCCCATCAACATATTCACATTTGACAATTTAGCTCATGATTTTTGAGATTATTTTCAAAAAACATTACTCATGTATCCAAAATAAAACATGTTATCCAAAGATTCCTGAAGTCAACTGTCATTAACAATACATAAAATAAAAACTCAAAAGCCATATTTCCCAGTTTGTGAGGAAATCTTTCCCTTGCTGATGCTATCATCTTTTAGTCCTTCTGCACCTGTCTTAGGCTATGTGTAATCCTTAAGACTCATGTTTCTGATCACATGAAAACAATCATCCTTGTAATGCAAGTGGGAGGAAAAAGATTTTCCAGAATTATCTAAAGATGTGGAAGGGGCAGTTGTGGCCTTCTCTTTGACAGAGGCGTAATAGGCCTCTATTTTCATCCTTTTATTTGAATAGCTCATCCATGCATGCATGATTGATTAGAAAATAATCTTTTAAATAACCATACATGACAAATCTTTTAAGAATATGAAAAAGATTTGGCTCAGCAATATATCATACTCATATATTCCAACCCATACCAATTATTAAATTGTTTGTTGATGAGTAGGAGATGAAAAAAGGGTTATGGGATATACGAGGAGTTTGTATTGAGCGAAACATGATATAGTGAGGGGGGGGAAAACACAGTTATTGCTCAACGACAACAAAAATCAACTGTGATGAAAACCAAAGAAAACATCACTGTAATCCAACCAAGACACTGCCACTTCCAACTGCTTCAACACAAAAATTATCCTGACTGTAATCAATTTTAGAACAGGGAGTGAAAAATGAATATGGGAAGGCGTGAGGGTTGTAATTACCGGAAAGTGAAATAATGGTGGTTAAAGAGAGCGGATATTGTCCATAAAATCAATTAAGTAATCCATATAATCATTTTTTCCAAGGAAATACATCGACCGAATGACCATTGTGACCCAACTAACAACCATTGTGCATTGTCAAACAACTATGTTCATTAGCTAGTCCACTGTGCATACTCAGATATTTAACACAATGTCATTAAATCATGACAATATGCATTCTACAACAAACTGTAAGGGAACTTTGTCTTTATTCATTAATATTTGGGCAATTTCCCAAATGAATACAAAGTCAATTTCTCCCACTCTTCTCATCAACTATTGCCAACCATTCAATCATCAAATGACGATGTAAAAAATCATGCTTGATTATGTCTCTTAATTCATTTAATAATTAAATTGCATACATAATGGAAAGTAACACAAGGATTCATATGCATCTTGCAAAGATCCTGGATTGCTAATTAAACGCACTGATAATCATCACCTCGAATCATACTCTGCTATGAAGTAAACAACCATACGTCAAAACACAATTGCATTTTTGTGGTTGTACATGCCCAAATTTCCTTTGACTCTACACATTCAAAATATTGGGCTATCCATCTAACACGAGGCAACAACAACATACCCGACCTCATAATACAATAATTGAATTGCATCAAAGCTATAAAAACGCGCATGATTATCTCTGAGTGCGTAACCCCAAAAAATATCCATGGAATACACAGTGGGAAACCATACCATAAACACCACGATACGACATTCTCTTCTGAAAATTTTAAACACACAGTTATGGTATCAGTAACGCATCCTATCGTGTTGAGTTATCAATCCACTACAGAGAGGTAACAACAATATTGCTCAATCAACCAAATTTCAACCCAACCATACTATGTAAAACTTGTGCCCATTCTTAACGACGCAATCAAATAAACATACATATGCAATGGGCAGAAATGCCACAAACACCTTGATTTCATTAATCGTTTTTCCATTAAAAACACAGAACATTGATTCATGCTTATAGGGACACTACTCATACCAATGCATCATTGTGTATTGATCAATTATGAACATTGTTGGATTATTAATTAAATAAACACAAGGACAATGCCTATGCATTTGATTTATCAAATCATTCCAGTTAACCAAGTTAATCTTATCCCTCCAATAATAACAATCGTAGTGACTGAATGCCAGAAATAACACCACTGTCAATCAATAACTACCAACATTAAACCTGATAGGCCATGATGGTCTCTTCTACCAACACTCAGACTTAAGGAAGCAAGGGTTTTCTCTTCGGTCCAACACAGGGAGGCTAGGGTCGACTTTTCTTGATGGTGAAAACCTTCGAGACCAACGAGGCACACACATAGACTACCACAATTTACCATCCTGAACAGGGTGACAAAAATCATGACAGGAGAGCTGTGAGAAATGGGGCCAGGCTCCATTTGGGCCTGCTAGTGACATTTAACACACACAGGGTTTCCAATCGACCAACTACAATGTTGAGGTGCAAACAGGGTCGAGGAAAAAAAAATATAACTTACTGCATGACCATTTATAAAGAAAACAACCCATTTCCCAAGTGAACAATGTGCAATGACACAAGCACTTCCGACCATTAAACCCCATAAAAACCCAAAGACTGAATATAATAATAAGAAAGCGTGAAGACAACTAGTCACGAAAACCTCCAACTAAACCAACAAGGATGACAGAGAGCCTTTATGGATTCTAATATTTAGGATGACCATTAACATCGTGACTTCAAAATTAAAAACACATTTCCACATAGTTTCCATACTAAAGGAAAGCATAAATCAATACATCAGAGCCAATATCCATTTCATAATTAGAGAAAACTCATGAATTCCAAAAAAAAGGACATACCTATAATCAACACACCTTAAAACGCGAGTCGGCCGAGTGGTTCCCCTTTGCTCAAAAGTTAGTGCCTAATGACAGAAAAACTCCATTGTAGAATATCCCAACTAAGGTGGCGGCCAACAGAAGGAATAGGGATAACGTACAGTAAATGCATGTCACCTCCACACTCGATTTCATTCAATTCTTAGTACGCTCTAGCTAGTAATCAAACAAATCATCCAATTCAAACCATGCATCGAAACCAACAACCTTTGATTGCCAAGGGTGCCACACACACCACATACTATTATTTCCACTATACATAAATGCATCTCAACTATGTTCTATATAACCTCAATAAATCGCAAGGCTATCATATGTTAGCTAGGATTTGCCACAATATTTTAAATGCATATAGTGTAGCATGTTAGTATAGGATAGTTTCTCCCTTTTGCATTTTGGTTCACATTGCTTAATCTCCTTTTATTTGTTGTTACTAACATATATCTATTGCAGGTGTCACAAGTAATAGATCCAAGAAAAAACAATAATGATAACCACGAATAACATCGGTCATTGTACATAAAACTTGAGCCTGGAACAACAAAAGAACCATGTATAATATGCCTGATCCATTATCTAATAAAACAAGATATCGCCAACCATGTAAGAAATGTCAAACAATAGCATAAAATCAAATAAGAACCATACTTGATCTCCAATCTACAAGGGGTTCCCACCTACTACTATTATTTAGTCCTATAATAATATGCTTTAGCAACACTTTGCAGGAAAAAAATTGTTGTGATTTTAATTGTCAACATACATCTCATCATTAGATGAAGATGAAGCCAGTGACAGTGAGACAAGAAGAGTTTTGTTCATGGTAGTAGAAGACTCTGATAAGGAGGACTCTGAAGAATAATATGAAGAGGCTGAAGAAGAATACGAAGAAGCCAAAGAAGAATATGAAGAGGGAAAATTTGACTATCGAGAAGAATTGATGTGTGCCATAGAAGTTATCATAAGAGAAAAGAAGAAAAACAAGAAACTACAAGCGGAACTAGACAAGAAAGAAGACACTCAAGAACTAGAACAAATGATCACAAATTTGAAGGTTCAAATAGAATAAGATAAAAGAATTGAAGAAGCACTCAAAGAATAGCTAGAATAAAAAGACATGATCATTGGAAATTTGGAAGCATATATTGTCACATTAAGAAAGGATCTTCAAAAAACAATTATGCAGAACAACTCAAAAGTTTTGGATGACATTATCAGCAGTCAAAAACCTCATCATGACAAGTCCGGACTTGGATACAATCAGACAGAAAATGGATCAAGCTCCAAAACAAAAGAGCAAGAAACATATCCAAAAAGCTATGTAGAAACATTCAAAGGGGATATGAATATCTACAAGGAAGATTACAGGGACACTCCACCGAGAAGATTCAGATTTCAGAATAAAAAACCGACAGATAGGCCTCAGGAAGAAGAAGAATTCATAATAGTACCTCCTTTCAAAATATCTTCAACTCCCAGGTATCAAACTATAGTTTTTGGTTTATGTTATGCATGTAATAATTTTGGACATAAAGCTGTGAATTGCAGAGCTAACAACATGAACATAAACAACTTTGAAAGTCATACACAAAAGGGTTATCCAAGAAGGCCTAGTGAAACACAGAGAAGAAGTTACAACAATTTGGAATCTTTGAGCATTGAAGTGGAATGTTACAAATGTAACAACTTTGGACACATGGCCAAATATTCCAAAATGATAGTCCCTCCTAGAGAACTGCAACAGAATAACAACAGTGACAAACATGAACCTCAAAAACGAACATGGATAAGAAAGAAAAATTAGTATAGAAATGAAGAATGCACACTCGCTCTAAAAGCTAAGAAGAAGAAACGTGGTTGGTATGTTGAAAATGGTTGTTCAAAACACATGACAGGTTACAGAGACATGTTTCTTACATTAAGAAAGGAAAGAGATGGATCAGTCTCCTTCAGAAATGATGATTCAACAAAATCATTGGAAAAGGCACAGTCAGAATTGGGAACAAGAATACCAAGGTAGAAAATGATCTACTAGTAGAAGATATGAAATATAATCTTCTAAGTGTGAGTCAAATGTGTTATCAAGGTAATAAAGTTACTTTTTATTCACAAAAGTGCGAGATAAGAAAAGAAGGTTCAGAAAAATTGATTGCTACAGGTACGAGAACTTCAAGCAACATATATATGTTAAGTGAAATTGGAAATGAAAAGTGTTGTCTAGGAAAGGAAGATGAAAGTTGTCTATGGAAAATAAGAATGGGTGACATACATTTTTATAACCTTGTCAAAGTCAGCAAAAGAGAAGTAGTTAGAGAAATGCCCCAAATCACAAAACCAACCAACACTTTATGCAAGCATTGTCAACAAGGAAAGCAAACAAAGACCAGGTTCAAATCAAAGGAATATTCAACAAAAAGACCATTGGAAATTGGGCATGCTTATCTAGTTGGACCAACTACAACAAAGGGTTTAAAAGGTGAGAAATACTTTATTTTATTAGTTGATGATTATACAAGAATGAGTGCAGTTTTCTTTCATAAGAATATTTTTTAAGCTTTTGAAAACTTCAAGATCTACAAGGAAATGGTTGAAAATGAAATGGATTCAAAAATCAAATGCTTGAGATCTGATAATGGAGGAGAGTTCACTTCAAAGGAATTTATGGACTAGTCCAATGAAATAAAAAGATAATTCTTTGTTGCTAGGACACCTCAACAGAATGGAGTTGTTGAAAGAAAGAATAGGACAATACAGGAAATAACTCAAACAATGCTAATGGATTCCAAATTGACAGATATTTTTTGGGCACAGGAAGTGCATACAACATTTCACATTCAAAATAGATTAATGCTCAGAAACAACACTAACAAAACTCCCTACGATCTATGGAAAGGAAGACCAACAAATGTGAATCACTTCAGAGTTTTTGGAAGAAAATGTACATAAAAAGAGAAGATGGAAAAATGGGAAAGTTTGACTCTCGTGTGGAAAAATGAGTACTTGTTGGTTACTCAAGTACAAGGCAATCATACAAGTGTTACAACTTGAGATTGAAAAAATTTGTGGAAAATATCAACGTAACAATTGATGAAACAGGTAGATAATAGTTAAAGGAAGAAGAAAATGAATCAATGGAACAACTTTATGAAGAATAAACGAAAGATGAAAAAGAAGGGGAAGCTGAAGAGGATCTGATAGAAGCAGAAGAGCAAGTTTAGCAAGTGCCTCCAAAGACACCTAGCAGACAAGTACAAAAGATTCATCCTTCAGATCAGATTATCGGAAACAAATATGCAGGAGTTGAGACTAGAAGAAGAATGTGTTCACCATAACAAACACACCTAGCACTCTCATCTATGATTGAACCAACCCATTTTGAAGAGGTGAACAAGGATGAATTTTGGAATAAGGCCATGGATGAAGAATTGGATCAAATAGAGAAAAATGACACTTGGGAATTGGTTCCAAGACCAAAGGATAAGAATGCGATCGACACAAAGTGGGTATACAAGAATAAATTGAATGAATATGGACATGTTACAAGGAAAAAAGCTATATCTTTATGCAAAGGATATGCACAGGTTGAAGGAATCAAATTTGAAGAGAAATTTTCCCCAGTTGCCAGAATGGAAGCAATTTGATTGCTTTTAGCTTATGCATGCTCCAAAAAGATTAAAGTGTATCATATGGATGTAAAATCAACTTTTCTGAATGGGGAACTTGAAGAAGAAGTCTACATTGAACAACCAGAAAGATTTCAGTTGTCAGAGAACGCAAATTATGTGTGTAAATTAAAGAAGGCCTTGTATGGTCTAAAACATGCTCCTAGAGCATGGTTCTCCAGACTGGATAAATATTTATAGTAGACAGGGTTCATAAATGGAAGTGAATACAACAACCTCTACATCAAGTTAAGTCAAGATAGTATTTTATTATTTAAAGTTTATGTTGATGATATTATTTTTGGTAGTGATGATGACAGGTTAAGCCATAAATTTGCAAAGGATATGCATAATGAATTTGAAATGTCATTACTTGGAGAAATATCCTTCTTTCTGGGACTTCAGATACGTCAAAGAAACCAAGGAATTTTTATTTCTCAAACCAAGTATATCATAGAAATGCTAAATAGGTTCGGAATGGAATATTGAAAATGAGTTATCACTCTCATGCAAACTAGTTGTAAGTTGAACAAAGATGATGATTTAAAGTCTACAGATCAGAGGCAATACAGGTCAATGATTGGTATCCTACTATGTGTGACAACATCTAGACCAGATGTAATGCAGGCAGTTGGACAGGTGGCACGCTTTCAAGCAAAACCAAAGGAATCACATGTATTAGAAGTGAAGAGGATTTTCATAGATCTCAAAGGAACATAAGAGTTTGGATTATGGTATCCAAAAGGAAAATATCTATCACCTATTGCCTACACAGATGCATATTGGGCAAGTTGTATTGATGGCCGACGAAGCACCAATGGAGCATATTTCTACTTGGGTGAGTTTTTAGTATCATGGCTAAGAAAAAACAATCCTCAATATCATTATCTACACTCGAGGAAGAGTATATTGTAGCAACAAAATGTTGTACACAGGTTCTTTGAATGAAACAAAATATGACAGATATACAGGTTGAGTATGATGAGACCATTCCAATATATTGTGATAATATAAGCACCATTAGTATCTCAAAGAACTCGGTGATGCACTCCAAGATGAACAAAATTCCAATCAAGTATCACTTTCTACAGCAATAGGTTGTGGAAAAGAACATCAGAGTTGAGTATGTGGGCACAAAAGAACAAGTGGAAGACATATTTACAAAACCACTTCCAAGGAAGCCTTTGATTATCTTCACCAAAGACTCAGAGTTATTTATACTCCAAAATGAATGCTTTTGAATGCTTATCTTATATGTCTTAGATGTACACAAGGAAGCACCATAAAGAGGATAGTTCTATTAGGGGGAGCAACCCTGGATGGAAAGATACCTTTTCCATTGATGAAAAAGGGGGAGAGATTTATCATATGCAGAGGACAAAGGCATGATTCTAGGGGGAGAAAAGGTCACAAATATGAAGAAGACAGAGACATGGTTCCAGGGAGAGCATGCGTGATATGAATTTAGTATTGCATGACATGATTTCATTATTTCATTAGAGTGTTTTCATCAATGCCAAAGGGGGAGTTTGTTGATTAAGGTTGGTTGTCAATGATGTCAATCCTTGAAGAAAGTCTGGTAGAAAATTATGGTAGCACAAAGGTTTGGGTAATGGACCCAAGTTTGTTTGATTTAAAGATGACTCATTATTGTATTGTCATGGTTGATAAGAAGTACAAATGTATGAACTCCAAAGTGGTTCCCTTATGGTGAAATCCCTCACGGGAATACACTTTGTGGATTGAGTTATCCTAGAAGTATGGTTATAGAACCCATGATTAATTATGGAATAATGAGATGAAGGTTTGTGAATTTATTAGTGAAACTATCCTAGATGGATAGTGCTTTTCATGCCATTTCCGGTGGCATGTGGAACGTCACATAACTCCTCACGGTTAGAGAGTTATGGCCATGTGAAGTTGGAGAACCCTCATGAGTCATCTAGAAGCCCCAAAAAGTCAAAGTGTTTGCAAAAGAAATTGTTTAAATAATAAAGTTAAAGGGGAAGTCCTAAAATAAGGAAAGTGGGATGCTACATGAAAGTATAAATAAGAGGCAAGGATCTCTCATTTTAAACACACTTGAATATCATTGAATATCTATTTTTGTGAAAGATTATTTGGGCAGGTATTATTGATAGAGAAAAATTGCAGCAGAAAAAAGTGCGGCAGGAAAAGTGCAGCAGGAAAAGTGTGGCAGGAAAAGTGCGGTAGAAAAAGTGTGGCAGAAAAAGTGCGACAGAAAAATCACGATAGAAAAATCACGGCAGAAAAATTGCGAAAAAAAAGTACGGAAAAAAAATCGCGACAAACAAAGTGCGAAAGAAAAATCGCAACAGAAAAATCACTGCATAAAAAGTTCGGCAGAAAAATTGTGGCAACAACATGATTGGGGTCTATTTATGAGATATATGACACACCTTGTTTGAGGTATGTTTTGTGAGCTAGGGTTTATCTCTTGAGATGGTATTGGATGTTCAATATTGTTGCATATATCATATTTGTTGAGGGATATAGTTGGTATTTTGTTGTTGGTATTTGGCATATGGGTATTGGTCCTTCGGTTCTGATGTCCTGCTGAAGTTGTTGGTTTAGATTGAGGCTACATAACAGTGAGGTTGTGGCACATGGTTTGATGTAACGGGTTTATGGATAGAGTTATGAATTTTTTATGGTTATATTGGTGTATGTCTTTTGTATATGATTGAGGTACATGTTGGGCACATGGTTGAGACAAGTAGTTAATGAGTTGGCACATACATGAGGTGTATATTTGATGTTGTAGGTACATCTTGATGAGTCATAGTTGATGTGCAGTTGATGCATGGTTGATTCATGGTACATGTTGGTTCAGGTTATTTTTACAAGTTGTTTGGTGCAGGTTGATTGCTACAGGTTGTTACACGTTATTGGTATAGGTTGACAATGATAGGTTGACAGTGGTAGTGGTTGATTCAGTGACAGTGATAAGTTGTCTACATTTGGCATTTATATTTCAGGGTCGTTGGATGGGAAAATGACAAGTGGTTGTAGCTACCTTTTGGTTGTAGCTGGAGAACATAGGGGGTTGTAGCCTCCTTCTGGTTATAGCCAGAGAATTGGGGACTTGGAGCTTCCCTCATGTAGTATCCTGAAAAACTAGGGGCTTGGAGCCTCGTTCCAGTTGCAGCTGGAAAATAAAGGAAGTTGGTGCTTCCAATGAATGTAATTGTTCAATACATATAAGAAAATTCATTATGTGGTGTTCTTCCTAAGATTAAACTTAAGGCTCAAAGCATAATATCAGGCATTATGAATTAATGAATGATTTGTTTTAAGAGTGCTTTTTCTTCCGTTAGTTATGCAAGAATTTTAATCCTCAAATGAAATTAATAACTGAACAAAAAAGAGGCCGTGTTTCGTCATCTAATTCAATTAATCAAATTGAGTGGTGAAGAACAAAGTTACAAAACTATCAAACAAGATAAGGCATCAATGACAGAAGAATCTTACCTTGTTTATAGTAGAAGAAAGAGTGAAATGCATCCCTAAAAGGATATATAATATACTGATCCAAGTAACTTGCAGTACTTGTATTTGCTAATAGAAAATACAGAGGAAAAATTTCTCTCTTATCAAATAACTAAATGGAATATGATTAAAGTAGATGTTGTACTAAATTGCAATCATTCACTTATCAAGGAGTAACATAAAGAAAACTGAAAAATATGGAATACAAGAAGAGCACATAACTCAAACTGCACAAAATTTGGAATCCCTGTCTGCATTTGTATTAATACTCACAAAGGATGATTTTTCTTAGTTAAAATACAACAAGAAGCCACCTTTGTTCATTCTTATAAATATGTATTTATACAAAAGGTTCTCAACCCTAAACGGTTGGAGTTCTCCTTGTTTCTAAAATAGTAAAGGTTAAAAAAAGTGAAATCTGAAGCGCTTCACTTGCATCTCTTTTGTCTTTTCATCATGCTGGCAGAGGCATTTTTCTTTTGTGTTGTCTAGCTCAGAAAAAAATAATCTCTAATCATGATCTGTACAGATGATGTGTACAAAATACCTCATTGGTTCTCAGAGGTGTTGTTTTTTCCTTCTTCGATACATTTAACACATTTGCTCACAAATTGTACCACTAGCCTAGAGGGTTATGTGAAGTCATTTTCCTCAAAAGCATATAATTTATTTTCTAATTGAGGCAATCTATTTTCCATTCTCCTATCTTCTGAAGATATAGACTGTAAGTGCAAACTGGGCTTCACTAGCCATCTATTTATCTAAGTAATATCAATCTTCTTTAATTGTAAGATTTCAGCCTGAGCCTCTTCCATGTTGGTCTTCATGTTAAGTTTATGTTTCACTATATCAACTTGTCCTAGTACTTTGGAGATACTATCCTTTTTTAGGCCTAATGACTCTTTGTCAAATGAATGAAAAGATTCTTCACAAGCCTCTTTGACTTCCTTAGCCATATTTTTACTTTAGGCTATGTTGGCTTCCCAGGCCTTCAATATTATGTCACCTTTGATTTGCTCCAAAATGGACAACTTGGAAACCATAGATACTTCTTCTCTTTCCGATGACACAAATTCTTCTTGGAAATTGGTCTAAGCAGTAATAGCCTCTCTCTCCTTTAAAACACTGTTATCTAAGGCTTGATTTACCACCTGAAAATGGTTTTGGATAGCTTCCACCTTATTGAAAGGGATTCATTGTGATGATTCCAACTCCTTATGTACCTCTAGAGTTTGGGTTTGGAAAGATAATATATCGACTATAGTTTTTTCAATTAAGCTTCCCTTCTCTTGCAGTTGTCCGACTAATTCATCGCTTGTCTGTGACTTTTTCTGCTTCTCATCAATACTGGATTTGAGTTGCTGGATTTCCTGTCTATCATTGGCTCTAATCTGTTTGAAATCCTTGGTGATCTCACTCTTGACATTATTTTCCACCGTTTTCACTTGATTTTGCAATTGGCCTATCAACATATCTTTCTTCTTCAACTTCTCCTTCAGGTTGCTCACTGAAAACTGGTTTGTTGTCGCGAAAGATCCCATCGAGCCTGTGACCTCTGTAGTGAATTCTTCTTCTTCTAGGGACTGCTCAAATAATAGAACCCTATGTATTTTAACAGCTACGCCCTCCTTCTTATGTGTTTCTCTCTTTACCACAACCCTTCTCTTCTTACTGAAGAAGAATTCTGAAAGAGGCATCTCTACTGCTGAAATAGGTGTAAGGTCTCCTATGAATACAACTTCATCCATCGCGTTCCCTCTACTGAACTGTAGAGGTGTGCCAGATTGGATAGGAATGCCTATCTCAGTGGAATTCTTCTTCTTGGATGTGTCAGTTGTTGGTTTACCCGATGTGGAATGTGTCTTTTCTTCTGCCTTATTTATTAAGGCGTCAATTTCCTCCAAATTTTCTTGGGCATCCTGTCCACTAGAGCTCCCTATTTCTAACCCTTGGGTCTTCGTTGGTTGTGTGCCTGGAGGTGTCGGGGTTTCCCCTTGCAATACTTTCGAGAGGCTATTTCTTCGATGTTTCTGGAAATTATAAAACTTGGCCATTTTATCTGGTATCAGAGCTTAAATTCAATTCAAAACATATTGATAGGACGTCACTCCTCAGAATATTTCATCCCGAGGAGAATCTTCATGTTCATATCATTTTCAGATTGCAGCTGGCCATGTGGTTACCTATGATATTCTGTGGATCATGCTTATTGAATTCAATATTGACGAATTTGATTTCTCCTAGGGCCGCTGCCTCCACTTTCGAATGGCCGAAATCCAACAAAGAAAACGTACCAATATGTAGGGGAAAATATGGACATACCTTTTTCTGTAATGCTTTGAGCTCTTTACCAATCCCTCCAAGAACAGTTTGATGTGTTACTTTGTGGCACACCAATTGGTCTGGTAAAGATTTAGGCAGAGCATGTGGAGGAATCGAATAGACGAAAACCCTATTATAGGAGAAATGCTCCTCAATGTACCAGTATTCTATCTTGCCCAGATTAGTCACAATTTTTTCAGAAATTCTGGGAGGTGGGTAACCATATATAGCAGTGTGAATCGACACCACCACCCAGTTGCATATTTTATAAAATAAATATTTCTCCTTGTATTCTCAAAGCTTCGAATGATAAATATGTATGCGTTCAACACTATTTGGAGTCCATCTCCAGCCCATCAAACGAAAAGGCGTCATAAAACAGACGACGTCCATGATATAAGCCAACATGAAAAATTGGGTCGGTTTCCCCTTATATTTTAGTGACTGATATGCTATAATGTCTTTAACCAAACTCTCTGACAATATCCTGTCCCAATAAAAATAAATAACCCTCGGCCACTGTGTGCATAATGGGAACCCACTGTAAAAATAAATGGGTTGTGTCTTATTTCCCGTAGAGTCTACACATCATCATTGCTATATACATTATGTGAGGTTATAATGAAGAAACTGTGTATACGCCATGGGAGTCGGATATGAACTTCTCGAGGTGAGAGTACCAGTGATTAATTAAGTCGGGAAGTTTTTTTCCATATTGGGCACATTCCTTCTTGTCAAAGTCTATTAAGAAACTGGCATTGCAAATGAAATTGGATGTCAGAGACAATTTATACATCACCTGTAGATGTTGTGGCCAGAAATACCCAACTGAGACTTTTTGTGAATTGAAAATGGTTCTGGTAAGGATATCCACATTCTCTAACACCCAACTGATCATATCATTGTAAGGCAAGAGCGTAGGCCTCATCTCTATCTTATGTAGCTCTGACTGGGCAACACTTTTTTAATTGGTAGATAGGTCCTTCGTCTTGTCATCACCTTATTCGTCTGAGCAATTGACCAATTCATACTGTTGAATATTGAACACTTGCGTCCAAGGTTTAACAACGTCTATGCTTCTGGGCAATGTGTCAGAAAGGATATCTTTGTTCTGGCTCGATCCTTCACCAAGTGCTTTAGTTTATTTTCAAGGAGCCATGGTATCAAGTCTCAGAGCTCTGTTATTTGTCACAGGAAATGCACAAAGTTTATTACCTTGAAAACTTACTGCTTAGTGAAAACGCACAATGATATTTGAAATTCAATATCCTTTTCCTTTAATTGTGTCGATTTGCTAATACTTCTACTGACGAGGCATTTACTTTTCCTTAATGAATAATATTTCGGTGATGGTTTAAGATCTCACTTGGAATGATTGTTGTAAATCAATTATTAATTTCATTAATTTTCGGGAAAAACACAGATGAAAGTTGAATTTATCCGAGTCCGTATTTAGAGAAGGATTAATTATGTGATAATCATCGTTAATGCGTCAGTTAATCACACTTATCGTTAATAAAATTTCGTGACTTCGGATATCGAGATATACTAAGACATTTCAAGGTATAATCCCCGAAACACGAAATCATGATGTGATTAATTAACTTTAATCATGTTTAACTCCTTTAAATAATCGTGATCAACCGAAGACAGTTTCACGATTTCGGCTATTGGGACTTTGAAAGTCTTTCGAGGCAGGATCTTCAAAACACAAAATCGCGATATGATTAATTAACCGTTATTCATTTCTTAATTATTAATTAATCTGGTTTAACGCTTAAGATGATTTCGTGACTTTGACTATCGGGACTTTGATTGTAACATCCCGCTCTGGCGCACTGACAAAACTTATTCTTTGAGGACACTTGCTCGCAAGTGATCTGGATTTTTATGACGATGAACCACTTAACCTTGATGATGATGCATCATGATTGATGACAAGATGTTTTACTATTGCTATATACAGGTGCTATTGACTCAGTTTCATTGAGTGTGCAGGGTTTCGGACCTTGAGGATGCAGAGGCATCGGTGGAACTC